>PVIU01014622.1:0-51242 GCA_004026605.1 Ondatra zibethicus | reverse complement strand
CTGGGATCCCCAGGGCCAAGTATCTTGCCAACCCTAAAATGATTCTCTTAATGTAGATATCTTATTCCCTTCTCCAATGTCTACCTTTCTTCCATCTTCACCCTCCCACTCCCCCAAGCTCTCCCCAGTCCTTCTCCCTTCTCCTTCCCCCTCTCCCCTTCCCCTGCTCCCCTACCTCCCACCTCTATCCCCGCCCCTGGCTTCCAACTTAACTCTTACAACTTAAATTAACCCATAATTCTTATCTATGTTTAGCCACGTGGCTTGATACCTTTTCTCAGTAATGCATACTCCCATTGCTTCCTCTGCATCTGGCTGGTGACTGCATCTCTGCCTTTCCTCTTCCCAGTATTCTCCTATTGTGGTCACTCTACCTATGTTTCCTGCCTGACTACTGGCCAGTCAGCATTTTACTAAACCAATATGAGTGACAAATCTTTACAGGGTACAAGAGCATCATCCCACAGCGTTACTACTTCGACATTCATAAACAGTTCAGGGGTATTTAGTTCTTTTTAAAATATCGTGTATAGAGTGCCTATAGAAGAAGATTCTTATTTCAGCCTGAAGTAAAATTAATAATCCAGCTATAAATGCACTTTTCACTTTAGGAGCAAGTCCTGCTGAGCGATCTTAGTTTACCCAGTGCCTCTTGATCCTTCCAAGTTAACAGAACCACACTTGTTATCATTTACAGAGGTTAGGGATGGATTTTAATCAAAGTGTCTGTTATTTAAAGATGGCTTGCAGTTGTATTAGAATGCTCTTTACTGATTATTTATTCCTATGAGTAAAGTGTTGATGAAATTCATTGTGCTCTAGCTTAATGTGCTATTATTACTAAACAAATCATATTTACAATTTTCACTCTCTCAGACCTCTTTTTCTGTACATAATTGATAAATATTTGATGAATCCCTTAGATTTTGCCACAGTTTGCCAAGAATGCACAGACTTCCACTTCCCACGGATTGAAGAGCAACTGGAGGTCGTCCAGCAGGTGGCGCTGTACGCGAGAACCCAGCGCAGGAGCAAGTGCAAAGAGGCCCGGGGTCAGTAAGGCTTGCTCTAGCACCCAGACCACACTGCTGGCCCAGAGAGAGACAAGTTTGTAGTGGTGGGACTTGGGAAAAAAAATTTAAGAACAAAATTTAACATCTTTTTTTTTTTGGTTGATTTTCTTTCAGGGTCCTTAGGGAAAACCATTTTAAAATTTCATTGCCATAGTTAAAATAAGAGATTTTAAAAAGTTGTTCTTCTGATCCAAGCATTCTCAAATGTACAGAATCATTACTACAAAGGGCACTGAATCAAAGTTAAAGTACAACAAAACAAAGTTTTCTTTGTTCTTATTTTCTTGTCATGCTAGGGATTGCTGTGCATATGCCGTTCGCTGGGTATATCCCAACCCTGCTCCCTCTTTGAATTTTTGACTTCAGGGTCATTTTGGATCGAAAAGAAAAAGAAAAAAACTGGTGTCTTTGAATGGGTTTCCCCTCTATATTTATGCACAATACAACATCCTTTCAAATTACTTAGAAACTTTATTGGAAATGTTTTTAAATTTATTGAAGTATACTTTACAATCGTCCTACTTCCTCCACATCTGTCCCAACTTCTGAATTTCTAGAACCTTCCAAAATAGTGCCACCATTGAGAAGCTGGCATTTAAATCATGAGCCAATTAGGGATATTCTGTCTTCAAGTCATAGCAACACTAGTCACCTCAAACTAAGCAACATGCCTATCACCTGATAAGCTGCTGCTTGGGTTCCTGTGGTGGGAACACGTGGGTGTGTCTTGGTAAGTTCCTCGTATATTGTGGTTTGTAGTCATAGCATAGCTTTATGCATCAGCTTTCCGAAACTTACTCAACTTGTGGAACAAACTTCATTTCCCTCGACCAGTATCTCCCCATTTCTTCCTTTCCTTGTTTCGTGTTAGCTGTTACTCTGTTCTGTTAGCTCAGCTCTTCTAGACTGTCGTTAAGTGAGACTCCTCCTTCTGGACAGTGCTCCAGGAGCATCAAGAGATGCTGCGAACCACGGCAGTACTCGCACACTTTAGTTTTTCCTACACATACATTAACCCATACATTTTCACCTTTCACCCAAGGGAAGCACTTCAGTGGCTTCTCTTTTGCGCATCTGGATTGTCCCTTCACTGGTCTCAAACTTTTAGGCTACTGTTAAGCAAAGCAGAAGCTATCTGAGCATACTGTGTTTCTGACATTCGCTCTGACAGGGAAGCTACCAACTGACCCATGGGCAGGTTGAATGCCCACTGAATACACTGGTCAAGGGGGTAAGTCATGTCCTAAATGGAACAGTATATGGTGGCGTGACACTTCATCTTGTCACTTTGAATGGCAGGCTACTGAAAACTTATGGATTATTTATCTTTGGAATTTTCTGTTTGATGTTTCTAGAGCACGGTTGATGGTGGATAACTGACAGCACAGAAGGGAAAACTGCAGATGAAAGTGGACACTGCCCACCTTTCTGTGCTGCCCTGCCTGCTCCTTCCAGATAGATTCATGTGTACAGGAGCATGTTGTAGCTAGTTCTCCTTTTTACACACACATACTTTCCATGTACACTGTTCCATATGCTGCTTTTGCACTACAACTGCCCAAGAGGTCATCTATCAGTCTAGAAAGCCCCTTTGTGTCTTTGCTGTTGTGTAGTGATGCATTGCAGGTTCTTGTTCCTCCCCTATTAGCAGGTATTTATTCTTTTTATTGTTAGTAGCATAAATAACAGTGTGCATGAATCATGGTGTACTTGTAAGGAGTAAGCATGTCTGTGGTCGCAGGGCACATGTACTCCACTTAATAGTCACAATGCCAGCCACTGCTCCCTGATTTATATCTTTACCAACGGTAATTGAGGCTCTGCTGTGGCAACATGTGTTGTATTTCAGAGTCATGCCACGGATCAGGAGGAAATCACAAGAAAGCAATCCTAACAAAGGGCTTCGCAGAGTTCAGTGTGGCCTCTCATCCTGGTACCCTCTGCCTCCCCCTTACTCAGCTTCCCCTTCTCTTTCCTCCTTCCTGCTCCTTCTGTGAATATTCTTAATGTCATTGTGAGCAGTGACTACACACATGAAGATTGAGATCCTAAGTGTGGGAGAGGAGGAGGATTTTGAGTCTTTATATGAGAGATAATGTGCTGTACATAACAGGAAATTTTTAGACCACCTATAGTAAAGGCAGCCTGCATGTGGTATGGTGTTTTGTTCTTGTTATAGCAGCTACATTGGGATTTAAATGAGTCAGTAGAATGAGTAATTTTTATAAAAGACAGCTCTTTTTTTATTGTTTGTTAATTTGCTTTGAGATGGGTCTCAGTATAGCCCCAGCTTTCCCAGAACTCACTTTGTAGCCCAGGCTAGCCTTGAATTTGGGATCTTCCTCCCTCAGCCTTGTAAAGGCACTTGTATGCTATAGTACAGTCTTGTGAAAAACACTTGCTGAGTATTCTTTTTCTGCATACATCTACATATTTGTTCATCATATTTGTGTTATGATATACAAGTACCTATTTATTTCATTTTTTTTCTACTGTGGTTATTATATTCATTATATTTTTACAGTCCATGATGAAAGCCAAAGATTGTCTTATGAATATTATATGTATGTATGTGTGTGTATGTATGTATGTATATATATATATATACATATATATATGTTACCTCTTTGTGTTACCCTGAAAGATATTATTCATTAAAACATGGACAGGAGAGTGGACTGTGAACTGTTCTCTCTGTTTCTTTTTTTTCCTTTTTTATTTTGAGATTGTATTTTAATTAAAACATTTCTCCTCTCCCCTCCAAATGCTCCCGTATATCCCTCATTGCTTTCCTTCAAATTCATGGTCTTTTTCCATGAGTTGTTATTGCATGCATATATGTATTTGTATATACATATATATTCCCAAATATAACCTGTTGAGTCCATATAATGTTACTTTATGTAGGCTTTCAGGGCTAACTGTTTAGCATTGGACAACCAATTGGTGTGTTGCTCCTGGGTCTTGTTTTTTGAATGGGAGTGTTTGTTCATCCCTGTATGGTCAGAATTAGAGCATTTGTTACTTGCAGTCTTTGCTGTGACCCATTGCTTATCTGAAGCATGCCCATTGCCAGACTCTCTCTGTTACACGAAATATTTGTTCAGACAGTTCTGAGTCTTCTACCTACTCTGCTCACACTTTCTCTACTAGTTCTTAAAAATGTGTATGTGTTTATAAGACACAGTGGTGTAAGTCACTTTGTCAGCATAGTACTAGGTGACTCTATTAAGTTAGGTGTGTTCAGATAATGTTTTAGAGTTGATATTTTGGTATATACTGTTTAGTCATTTGAAGGTCTTACTGTTTTCTAATATGGAATACCATTTCAAAATTAGATTATAAAATAGTTTTTAATTCAATCTGAATAAGTAGATAGCCTCTAAAAGACAACTACATTGAAAGACAATACTCTTTTTGTATTTGTGACTAAGAGAATTTTTATAAAATCCAGGATTATCTTTTGTTAAAATATGTAAATAATGTGTTCAGTCTTAATAATGGATGTTCAGTCAAAATGTCTCTCAACCAACATTTATCCTTCTAAGAAAAATATCATGCCTCAAAAAAAAAAAAAAAAAGAAAAACTATTGGCTGAAAAAGTTCTGCTTGAGACAATATCACACATCTGCTTGAAATCAGTTGTATATAATATCAGATGAATGTACTGGATATAAAATGATTCTTGATGTTGCTAGCTGTCTATCTGGTCCAGAGCAGGTCATATCAACAACAGTGAGTCAGAGTCTAAAAATAAAGGTGGCCACACCATAGCTATCTAATGAAGTTATTTTATGTGCAGCTAACTTAGTGCCCTGAACTCTCAGAAGGAAGCCAGAGTGTTGGCAAGTCTAATGTGGTTGAGACCATGTGGGGTCAAGGCTGGTCCCACCTCTTATCTGTGTCCCCCAGCTTATATAACAAGTTACCGAAGCCTTCCTTCTCTTTTATATAAAATGAGGAGATGTGCTCAATTACAGTGTCCATGCTTAGCATTTGCACACCCTGAGCCTAACTGTGGGTAGGAAAAAAGGAAGTGAGAGGGAAGAGAGCAGAGGAGAGAAGGAAGGAGCGCCATTCCCCACACCCGTCTGCTCATAGAGCTCATGGATTTGTAGGCTACATGTGAAGCACAGAGCAGAGTGCCTGGCACATAGGGGCACATAGTTCACTTTTGCTATTGTGGTTGTCTTGAAAGAGTAGGGCTAATATATTTTCATATGTGGCAATATTCCTTTGTGTTATATTTTCTTTATGAATAGATTCTGGAAACCAAAATGGAGGAAGCGATGATAAATCTAAGAATTCTGAGAGAAACTATCTAAATATTTTACCTGGTGAGTATTATTTTGTTTTTAATCATTGCTTTCTTATAGTCACACACATTAAAATGGTAGATATGAAACATTTATTCTTACGGTGTCCGTTTATAAAATGTTTGGCCATATATCCCTTTGAAACAGCACTTCTATCTGTATAATACACTTTCACAGACGTTCTCCAATGTAAACCTCATTTTTATACTAGAAATGACTTACTTCTAGATCCCCAAAATGTTACACTTAAGTTTCATGATTTTGTATTTCTAATGTGCTCTTATGCATTGTTTCTTAGTTACTAAGGAATGGGCCGAGAGATGTTTTTAGCTCTAAAATAAGCAGCAGCGCAGAGATGAGCGTGGTTGATCCTGTAGTGAGACCGTTTGATGTAGACTCTGGTTCGCATCTCCCGCATGTCTTCCTGCCTGTGCCCTTACTTCCCTTGTTGCTCCTGGACTCAGCCTTCCTTCCGGTTCTCACGGCCATTCACCTGCCAGGGCACCACTTTATCCTGTGTGTGCTTTGTAAATGTGAGCTCTTAAACACAGTGGTGGGTTTTACAGTCTTAAAAATAGCCCTTCCTTGATAGTTTCTGCCCTGTTTTAAGGCAGTTTCTCAAATTTCCTTCCTCAGATCTTGAACATGCAGGCCATGTCGCTAATTTAAGAACGTCATTCCCTTTTCTGCATTCATCAGATTGTGGTCATGGGCCTCCATTTCCTCCCACCTTCACATCTCCTGCCCTCGCAGATAATAGTTAGAGTCACCGCAAGCTGTTCCTCCCCTTTGTGGGGCAGGAGACCATTCATCTATTACTCTTCGTAGACCCTGAGTCATCACACTGTGGCTTTCTAGGAGTGTGTTGGCTGTTACTGTTTTGGAAGTGCCTGTATCTTTATTGTTCTATTTCTTTCCTTCCTTTTAAAAAAAAAAAGCCTATGAATTAGTATCATTATTACCAGTAAAGCAAGGAATGATACGCCTTATGTCTGAATTAGGAAAGGAGTTTTAAACCACCCACCACTGACAGCAGATACATTTCCAACATAGCCAAAATATTGACAGGAGATGAAAAGTATCTCATCAAAACTTATTTTAAATCATGAAGAAAACCAGTTGTGTTCATATACTTTTTTCAGAATTTAATTTTTAATTAAATATTTTTCATACAGTATATCTTTCCTCCTGTTCCTTTCCCCTTAACCCAGGAACGGTTGTTTCTTTATTATGAACTAGGTCCTTAACAGCTTATGTCATTTAATTTTCACAACAATTTCGTTAAAAAAAAAAAAAGCAGTTTGGCCTTATTTCCACATTCCCTGCACAAAGTACCAGGTGAGTGAGTTGAAGAGAGTTTGCTATCTTCAAACAAAAATCCCTGGCCAGATTTCTACATTCCCTGCACAAAGTATCCCCTGGCCAGAGTGCTGGAGAGCAGCAGGTCTCCGTCTCTTCCAGCCTAGAACTTTTTCTGCAGCATCTTGGTCATTTTTACCACTGCCAGCGCCTGGACTGGTGAGACCAGAGGTGAGTCATTTGAGGTCAAACAAAGCAGTGCCAGGTTGGGGATTAGGAGCACCTGACTGGCTCACTGAGCCATCCCCCTCCCCCTGCTGGCCACAGCCGTAACTCAGAGCTGGGAGTCCCTCCCACTGTGCTAGCAGTAGGCATTTCAGAGGCAGACACAGCACAGGACCCAGAAGATCACTGCCTATATGGTGACTCCTTGCTGACAAGCAGTCCCTGTCTCTCATCGCATCTCCAGATAGTTTCCTTTTTACTTTCTCTTCGACTAGCTCATTTTATATCTCTGTCCCCATCCTTTGTTCATGTTCTTTTTCTAGTTCATTTGTTTTTGAAGAAGAGTTTTTGCCCAGGTCCTATGAGAGGCATCTTGAGTTACCACTTACATACACTGGTAACTAAAGATGTTAAAGTGCAAAACCATATTATGTACTTTATATTTTATTACATTTATTTAGATGTGTGTGTGCATGTATGTGTCTATAAGATCAGAGGATGTAGTAATATTTTATTTGTAATCTAACAGATAAAGTTTGCCTGAAGATCAGAGTGCAGAGCTAAGCCACTAATTAGCCATAGAGGCCAGGCAGTGGTGGAGCACACCTCTAATCCCAGCACTTGGGAGACAGAGGCAAGATGGATCTCTGTGAGTTCAAGGCCACCCTGGGCTACATGAGATTGAATCTATCTAAAAGAGAAACAGAGCTTATACAAAGGTGATCCCAGCTCTTAGAATCTCATGCCTTTATTCCCAGCACTAGGGAGGTGGAGACAGGAGTGATATGCTGGGCGGAGAGAGGAATATAAGGCAGGAGAAGACACAAGCTCAGAGCAGTCTGAGGATTCATAGAGATAGATGGATGTGGTCTGAGGTTTTGTAGAGACAGCAGCAGTCTGAGGATTCAGTCTGAGCATGCAATCTAAAGTTCCATAAAGATGCATTGAGATTTCGTAGAGAAAGATGCAGTCTGAGGTGTCATAGAGACAGCATTCAGTCTAAGGTTCGTTGGGACAGGATTGACCCTTTTGCTCTGAGCATTGGTAGAGGGAAGAACTCTAGTTGCTGGTGGCTCTGCTTTGATCTTTCAGCATTAACCCCTATATCTGACTCTGGGCTTTTATTATTAAGACCAACTAGAATTCTTGCTACAGGAGGACAACTGTGGGTGTTAGTTCTTTCTTTCCTCCTACCATGCAGATCCTGGGGACCAAGCTCAGGTCATCAGTGTTGGCAGCAAATGCCTTTATCTACTGAGCATCTAACCTGGTCAAAGTACTTCTATAAAATATGTTTTCTCAAACACATTTACTGTCTCATATAAATACTAAAAACAAGTATATATATCTTACCTTTCTGTATTCCTAGATTGATTTATTTTAGATTTTAATAAACAAAATACCATATGTATTCATAAAAGGAAAATGAATTTTATCTGTTAATGATTTATTTATTTTTATTTTATGTGCATTGATGTTTTGCCTGCATGTATATCTGTGTGAGGGTGTCAGATCCCCTGAAACTGGAGTTACAGACAGTTGTAAGTTGCTATGTGGGTGCTGGGAACTGAACCTAGGTCAACTGGAAGAGCAGCCAGTGCTCTTAACCACTGAGCCATCTCTTCAGCCCCAGGAAAATGAATTTTTTTTTTTTTGTTTTTTTGAGACAGGGTTTCTCTGTAGCTTTGGAGCCTGTCCTGGAACTAGCTCTTGTAGACCAGGCTGGTCTCGAACTCACAGAGATCCACCAGCTTCTGCCTCCCGAGTGCTGGGATTAAAGGCGTGCGCCACCACCACCCGGCGGAAAATGAATTTTAAAACATAAAAAGGTTAGTAAGTAGCCAGATAGACGAACCTATTTTGTAATATTAAGCCACTGAATTGTTATTAAGCTTTTAAGTTATTAAGATGAATTTCATCTATACAATGTAATTTATAACTTGTTCTCAACTGTTTTGATAGTTGAATTTTTTATTAAATTCATTAATTTATTTTTTAAAACAACCTTTTCTCATTTTACATACCTATCCCACTTGAATTTTTATACACTTTAAAATTGCCAAATTTCAATGAAAAGACAAATGAAACATTCATATATGAGTTTATATTTTAAAATTTTTACCAACTTCACAAGTAAATAACGACTACTCATCAATTTCGTGTATTAGTACTATGCTCCAGAATATACTTATGTTAACATATTTTAAGCCATGTTTCCCTCTAGCACGAGTCCCAATGGGAGTTTGTATACAGTTTGTTCTTGATAACACAGTACTAATGTCTGGATAGATGTGACAAAGCCAGCAAGATATTTCTCCTTTGCCTGAGTTATCAGTCAACCGTAAAGCGATGGCATCCACAGTACAGTAGGATATTGCTCAAGGTGAATTTCTGCCCTGCAAGGTAGACTATCTTCACACTGTGAATTAAGATCTCTCTCTGTTGGGGTGTCCATCTGCTCAAGTGGTCCTGTATTCCACCCATTACTAACTGTTGCTTTTCCTTCTGTGGTGTGGCAGTGACTGCCCCATGTGGGCGTGTCTGAACAGATGGGCTGCTGGAGTCCTCAGTCCTGTAAGGCTTGGGCCACTGTTTCTTTGGAGGACTATTATCTGTCATTTGTGGGTTGTTTTTTTACCCTTTTGACTTTTATGTCTTTTAACTCTTTTGTTGGGGAGGGGAGCACCACCCAGCTCCCAAATAAAACACACGGAGTCTTATTCTTTCTTATAATTGCCCAGCCTTAGCTTGGCTTGTTTCTTGCCAGATTTTCTTAACTTAAATGATCCTGACTACCTTTTGCCTCTGAGCTCTTTCTTTTCTTCCTTCTGTGTATCTTAATTTCCACTCTGACTCCGGGTGGCTGGATGGCTGGCCCTGACTTCCTCCTCCCCTTGTTGCTCCTCCTCTTCCTCAGTTCTCTTTCTATTTATACTCTCTGTTGGCCAGTCCTGCCTACCCTTGCTCCTGCCTTGCTATTGGCCATTCAGTTCTTTATTAGGACCATCAGGTGGTTTAGACAGGCAAAGAATCACAGCTTCACAGAGTTAAACAAATGCAGCATAAACAAAAGTCACACACCTTAAAACAATATTCTGTAACACTGTCACTTGCCCTGAGCTCTCTGTATGTTTTCCTTCATCAATTCAGGGGCTTCTCCAGCAGGTTTGACTTCATAGCTGTGCAATTGTTCTACCCTGGCTGTTGGTAGGGCCTACTAAGTATTTTTAAATAGAAGTATATTAGGTTTTAAAAATAAAACTAATATAGAGGCAAGGATGAGGAAATTAGCAAGGGCTAATTGTAGAAGAGTGAAATAAACTTCTGGGCGGACAGGGCAGAATTTCCACTGAGATGTGCACACATATAAACATGGATTTACATGTGTTTGCTATGTTACTCATTATTGACAGAATAAAAGCTGTTGAGATTTTCTTGGCTATTAAGCTGCATAAAAAAAATGATTGTAAGAAGCCTGGATTTTACAGTTGAGAAACACCATTCCAGCAGTCCATTTAAAATACTCATCTATGCAGTCAACAAATCCTTATGGAGAACTTTTCTATGTGCTGGAGATGGATCATTAAGATAGAGAAGGCTCTCATTAACTGTGAGCCATAAACAGTACTCTCTTTAATATAATCTATGCAAATAGTAGGATGTCATTGTTAAGGAAAAATAAAGCAAAATGGTAGTAAAAAATGTGTGACAGGAGGAGTCCTGTGTTGGAGAGGATAGTCAAGGAAGGCCTTTCTAAGAAGGTGGCATTTGATCTGAGATGTGACCAGTGGAGTCCACCATATGAAAACATCGGAGAAAAGCCTTTTAGGCATCAGCCTGGATTGGGAAAAAGCTCCACGGGTTTTTAGGGCTGAACACAGGCTCTGTGGCTTGAGCAAAGAAGAGAGATGAGGCGAGGGGGTGTCGAAGAGAAAGGCCTTGTGGGTCATAGTAAAGACTGGCTGTTCCTAGTGCTGAGTGTGTAAGTGAGAGAGTGGCACAGTGTATTGGAATCATTTTGGACCAGGAAAAGAAGTAGATTTGTAGTCAGGCAGAAATGGGAACAAAGAGATCAGTGGATGGGGATAGATGATGGAGAAATGGAAGTAAGTGCAGTTTCTGTATTTCTGGTCTGAGAGGCTGATAAACAGATTGGCCAGTCAAATCAGCTGAGGTGTGAGAGAGCAAACTTAGGCTGCAGGGAGGCAGGTAGCCACTTCACACATTTTCACATGTTAGAGTCAACAGTTTATGTTGAGTAGAGATTGTAAACACTCGCTCCCTTCACACCACGTTGTGACCCTCTTGACACACCGGCTATTATCTCTTATTTTAATTGTTTTCTCTGAGAATAAGAAGTAGTGATTGTATTTGCTTCCTGATACAAAGTCAACACTTGGGCTTCCCCCATGGTTATTTATAAAGCTGTGGACGAGTGTGGCCCAGGCTTTTGAAAATCATAGCTGTGTTTGTTGTTTACAGGAGAATTTTATATTACACGTCATTCTAATCTCTCAGAAATCCACGTTGCTTTCCATCTCTGTGTGGATGACAATGTGAAGTCAGGAAATATCACTGCTCGGGATCCTGCTATCATGGGACTCCGAAATATTCTCAAGGTCTGCTGTACCCATGACATCACAACAATGAGCATCCCTCTCTTGCTGGTGCATGACATGTCAGAGGTGAGCGGAAACCTTGGCCTTCCTGAGCAGCCCACATAGCAGTCCGGTTAACATCTACAGGGTTCCTTCTAACAGGTGGACTTTTGTATCTCCTGTCGGGTGAGCTGAGTTGAGTGACATAAAACAATGAACAATGCTCAGAAGACTATAGTGTTGCTTGATGTTAGTAAGCTTGGAATTCTAGAGAATCTTTTACTTTCAATAAGAAATGTGTCCTCCAGCTTCTCTTCTACCACCCTTCCCCTCCACTTCCTCTTCCTTCTCTGGTTTTGCTTTAAGAAGCAATGAATTTACCTTCACAGTTACTGTGGGGTATTCTCTCCCTCTCATGGGTGACTCGGTGGGAGAGGGGTGAGGGAGATGGAGTCATGACGAATTTCCCGGGAAGCAGACTCTAGAGACCAGCGTCTGGTCCAGAGGCACAGATCTGGTTTAGTGTATGTTCACTGGCATATATGCCTACGTTATCTAGTCAGCCAAGGTCATATTAAGTTACTGTCCAGTGAGTCCAAATGGCATGCAACCCATGTTATGTGAGGGTATACAGCCGGGAGGGCAGTATGTTGAGGTAGTGTGTCTGTGGACAAAGGGCACGAAGCAGGCAACATCCTGGGCTTTAGCACCGAATTAGAGGGTCTACATTATGAGTCATCTAGTGTTCCAGACTCAGGTCTGCTCAGACAGCCACAGGAGGTGTCGGTGCTTCTCATGTTCCTTGTCTCTTAGTGACACCACCTGAACAGAGACTGGCCCCTCAGTTTACACTTGCCATTGGTCAATGCTAAGATAAATTTGCATTTTCTGAATATGCATTAGTAGGCAATGGAAAGAAACTTTAAACAGCAGAAAGAAGCCGTTTTCTCAAGAATGTCTTTTTGACAGTACAGATATTAGCTTATACAATTGAGATGGGGCAAAATCACTTACCTGTTTTATTAGGTGCTGTGATTTACTTGGCGTTTTTAGTTGCACAGAGTTTCTGTGGTTGCTTCCCTTTGGTTGTCTTCCCTCACTCATGTGAAAACTAAGTATAGGGAAGAAGTTGTAGAAATTAAACAAAGTCTAAAATTCAAACTCAAATAAGCTAAAGGAACATATGAGCTGCAACCCATGTGTATGCAGATAAGTCCTTTTGTGGGAGTCCACTTTGTAAGCAAATAAGCCTTCTTCAGAACAAGCAGATACAGAGTTGCCAAGCAGGCATACGCATGCTTTTTTGTTTTATTTGGGTGAGGAATGAAGAAAGTGCGGGTAATATATATATATTTCATTTATTTATTTAATGTAGTCTTTCTCTGTAGCCTTGGCTGACCTGGTACTCATTATGTAGCCCAGGCTAGCATCAAACTCATGATGAGATTGCAAACCTCTTGCTTCTGCCTTCACCATATCAAGATTACTGGGGTGTGAACCACTGCACTAACCAGAGGCATTAGTAAAAGTTGTTGTATGCTGTGAAGATTTAATGAAGGAAGCTTGATTATTTAATGACTGTTCTAGTTAGGGTTACTATTGCTGTGATAAAACACCATGACCGAAAGCATCTTGGGGAGGAAAGGGTATATTTGGCTTACACTTCAACATCACTGTTCATGGTTGAAGGGAGTCAGAACAGGAGCTCAAAACAGGGCAGGAACCTGGAGGCAGGAACTGATGCAGAGGTCATGGATGGGTCATTGCTGACTCTCTTCCCCCTGGTTTGCTCAGCCTGCTTTCTTATGGAACTTAGGACCACCAGCCGAGAATGGTACTGCCCACAATGGACTGGGTCCTCCCCCATCAATCACAAATTTAGAAAATACCCTACAGGCTTGCTTACAACCAGTTCTAATGGAGGCAGTTTTTTAAATTGAGGTTCCCTCCACTCAGATGACCTTAGCTTGTGTCAAATTGACATGAAACTATCCAGCACAAGACCAAAAGTTATTACCAAAATAAAAATTAGTGCAAGTGTTGTATTATAGAAGGGATTATAAGGAACTAAGCCCCCATTCAGACTGATTGTATTTCAGAAGGCCTCATTTTAACCTTGCAACCTGTATAAACACTGTAATAATCAGTTCCATCTAAGTGAGGATGCTGGGTGATTTCCAGCTTACACTCTAGTCTAGGTCTTTGCTCAGCGAAGCACATTGCTGTCTTAGTCCAAAGGATTGTGTTCCCATCCTGCGGTGGCGGCCCCACACTTCCCTATTCACACTCAGCTCACGCTCCAGCCTCACTCCCCTGTGTGGCATCAGGAGAGATGGACAGTGCTTTGTAAAGCTTCAGTTCTGTGGAGACTGTTTCAGAGATCCTCACCAATTAGTCATCTCTGAAAGGTCTCTAGGGAGTGACACGACAGTGGATTCCTGCCACAAGGAAACATCCACACATTCCTGCAGCTGGATTCCTGGTTAACCAGCTTATAAAAATGGTTATACGTAGGTGGGAAACAACCTCAAAAACAGTTTCCAAAAGTCACTCAGTTCAGATTGACTTCCAGACATCTGATACGACAGGGTTCCCTCTCCCACGGCATTACAAAAGCTGCCCTTCAAGCTGGGACAGCCAGCTGCAGAACATTAACTTTGTTTCGGAAGTGTCCAATTTAATTCACAAAAGTAGATTGAGCCACAGGCCTCCCATCTGCTGTATTTAAACATCCTTCAAGGTCGGGAAGTTTATTCGACAAACTCAGATGGCACAGCCCAGGATATAGAGGTGTGGGGTAGGTTTTATGCAGGGATCCCAAAGTGTTCTCAGATGGTGTGTCTCCTCTTCTGGCAACCAGGATTTCTGGATGTGGGTGCTGCACATTAAGGTGTTAGAGTAATGGTGAGATCTGAAATAGTCCCTGATAGCCGTGATGGACAAGAAAACTGTGGAATTGTTTGCAGCTTAAAAAGAAAGAGGAAATGGAAAACAAACCAGCTTGGGGGTGGGACATGTTGCTTTTATCTATCTGTGATCTAAAGACACCATCCTGTTGGAGTCAGGCTAACCTAAAGTGGGTGGGTCTGCAAATCCGGAACCCTGCGTTCCCTACTTTGTTCACTGTTGACTGCTGGAATCCTTTGGGGTTGTGGCTTTTGTAATTGCTATTAGAAATGAAGTGGTTTTTAGTACAGGTACATGGTATGTACAAGCATTATGTTCAGATTTTCACAGACTCAACACCTCTGTAACTCATACCCAACTCATACACAGAACAGAACGTTTCCTGCACCCTGGAAGCTGCTCATGTACTCCCAGCTACTTAAACCCCTTTCCATGTAAAAATATCCCTGATTTTCACTTAGAAGTGGGGTCTAAGGATGGGGAGATGGCTCACTGAATAAAGGTGCCTCCTACTAAGCCTGACAGCTCGAGAGTGACCTCCAGAACCCGCATTAGCGGCAGGAAAGACCCGATTCTTGATAAACAGATGGGGGGAAGTATTGGGGAGAGAAGTGTTAAAACGTGTCTGAAATGTGGGTCAGTCGGTTCCATGTCTGTAGTGTTTGGCTCTTGTTCCTTTCATTCAATACTGTTTGTGAGGCATGACCTTGTCTTTGTGTTGTGCTTGTGGGTTCTTCTTTCTCATTGTTATATATAACATGATGTGGCTCAGGTGTAATTATTTAGCCTTTTTTCTACTTAAGGACATTTGGGTGTTTTCTAGATTTTCCTTTTGTTAAATTTAAACCTCCAGTCAAGGTCAAGAAATTTATTATACAAACTCAGATGGCATAGCCCAGGATATAGAGATGCAAGTTGTGCAGGGTCCCGAATCACTGTTATTACTTGTAATGCTCCTATGAACACTTTATACATCTCTTTTGGCAATTCTGTTATAAATAAACTTAGAGATGGAACTATTAGTTAGTGGGTATGTTTATGATTAGCTTTGACAGATATGGCCAAGTTGTCTTCCAAAGTGGTTGTAATAGCCATGCTGTATTTTAATGTGAATAGTAAGAAACAAGCTGGGTATGATGGCTCAAGACCTTTAATCCCAGCACTTAGTAGACAAAGGCAGATGGATCTTTGTGAGTTCAAGGCCTGCCAGGCCTACATAGTGAGATCCTACCCACCTCCCCCAAAAGAATCAAAGCTATGTGTTCATTCTCTGCAATGGCTATAAAATTTATTTATAAAATGTTTCAAATATCTCAGGGACACATACACAAGAAGAAAAGAATAATCTGTATTCCTTTACACTGGTATGTGAATTTATATCTAGCTTTGAAGACATGGAGTGGAACCTAACATGACATGTTGAGGCTTAGGCTTGGTTTCACACCTGTAATTTTAACCTTCAATAGGCTGAGACAGGAGGATTGCCAGGAGTTTGAGGCCAGCCTGGAATGTGTAGGAATACTCCAGTAATTCAGCTTTAACCCTCATCCAAAGACTCAGGTGTCCGTGTATGGGCGTTACTTTTAGATGGAAGATATTTTTCTTATTAAAATCACAATTGAGAGTTAATTTCAGTTTTAACTCTTTAGAATCTATTCTGAGTACAATGCCTATTTATGACACAAGGCCTAGTTTTCTGCCTTGGTTCCAAATTCCGAAGTGTGTCATTTGACCTGTTAGCTTTTGGTGGATTTCCAACACTGTGCATTCACTAAGGCATTTTGCCAAGACTTAGTCACTTTGCCAGTATATAGGACTTACATTTCAAATTCTGTTGCTGCTGCCTATTCCACTAGGTCTCTACCCCATCTACAAGAATATATTAAAGTTTGTTTCTGGGAGTGAGCTTGTGTAACCACTGGCCACATCCCATGGTAACAAGCAGTGAGTCATGCCTTCTCATGGCCTTCTGAACTTCTGAAGGCTCTTCTTTTAGGCTAAGGGCTTTTTTCAGGGGGGTATTTAATCTTTTAAATTTTGTTTTACATGTATAAGTGTTTGGCCTGCGTGTGTGTCTGTGCATCATGTGCATGCCTGATACCCAGGGAGGTGAGAAGGTCAGGTCACCTGGAGCTGGAGGTTCAGATGGTTGTAAGCTACCCTGTCAGTGCTGGGAATTGAACCTGGGTCCTCTGCTAGAACAGCAGGTGATCTTAACTGCTGAGTCATCTCTCCAGCCACTTAGGCACTAGTTTTTATCAGGAAAAAATAAGTGACAGAATAAGAAAACTGGCAAACATCTAGCTTATTTATGAGATGGAATTGCTATGTAGATACATGAGAGATTTAGGGAGAACATTTAGCTGTCTAGAATTTCTTTTCAGACTTGTACTAATGAGCAAGAGCAGGTTAAAAATATATTGTAATGACAGTGTGACTTGTCAGCACATTAGATTGTGTTGAGACGACAGCCTGCACCGTAGCCCTGCTGGGATCATGAGACTTCTGAGTAAGCATGAATGAAGCTGTCAGTTCACATCATTCTGAAGAGTGTCAAGTTCCTAATTTGTCTCACAGATATTTGTTTTAGGCCATATATTAATTAATCACGTATATAAGCAGTAAGGAAGCATGGCATAAATGGATAAAATGTGATGCTTTTTGGACAAGAAGGGCAGTGAAAAGATTTGATCACTTTTCCTTTATACTCATGTGCAATGCATTAGATCCTCTCAGCTCCAGCTGCCCTGCAGTCTCCCACTGTTACCGCTGTTGTCCTGATGATAATGTGTCTGGACAACTTGTGCTCTATACGTTGCTGTCAGAGCTGGCCATTCAGAAGCCCTCTACTCCCAACTCACAATTAGTCGTTTTCCTAACCTTTACGTGGTGTTGATAAGTTGTTCTTTAAGTTGTAAAACAAAATACAGTCGGGTGGTGCATTTTTATATGTAAAACAAGTGCTTCATTAAAATCGTGATGATTCATTCAGACTTTTTCTGTGGGGTTTCAAAAATATTGTTTGCAGTAATATTTTACGGTAATGCAAAAACTCAGTTATACCTTTGATTCATTCCTACATGTGATTTTTTTTGTAGATTGAATAATCTATTTGATAATATAACTTTAAATTTTTTTTTAATTTCATTTTACATTCCAACCACAGTTCTCCCTCCTACCCCGCCTCCCACCTCATGGGAGCTGGAGAGAAGGCTCAGCAGTTAAGAGCACTACCTACTTGTGATTTTTAGTAAATGTTTATCATCATAAGTGTAAGCCCTCGAGGCATGTAAGTGGCCAGGCCTTCCCCTGGGCCTTCCAACTGCCAGGTTGCACCCACAGAACACTCTAACTATCCTAAGGGGGCTGAACCCAGCTCTCTCTCTACAGAGAGAGAGAGTTCAAGTTCAGGACTTGAAATCCCATCAATCCCTACTTTGGAAAGCTACACCTTGGAAAGCTCACCCCACCCCCAAGAAACCTTATATAAAATAAACCTTGCTTTCTGCTCAATTCTCTGCTGCTTCTAGCAGAGGTAGCCACACACTACCTTTCAATAAATCTTTCCTCCCAATAAATCTCTTGTTTGAGGTTTGTTGTAAGGTGTGACTAAGTATAAAATATTCTGAATTCCAAAAGTTTAAGAAACACCATAATTAAATAGCAAACAAATTTATAATTATGAAAAGATTTGCAGAATGGGAAGATAATTCTGGTAGCAGTGCAAAGAAATAGAATGTAAAGTGATATGCTCACCAACTTGCTAGGGAAATTTATAAGGTATTGGCATAGCCTGGTGTATCCATGTGTGTATTGGCTAAAGATTAAAAATCAAAGTGAAGAAAATGTGTACATCTCACTCATTTGGTGTTTGTAAGCTACTTGCTTATTGCCGTTACTTCAGTGATAATGTATTATATGGTAAATTAAACATTTTATTTCACTTGCATTTATTATACAACTTAACAGAATTATCCATGCCACATGAAATGTTTATTTGGTGCAGTAACTATGTCACTAGCTGACTTTAAAATTAATTACCTAGGAACTTTCAAGAATATGTTCATCTTTAAGTCCTGTTTGCTAGGCTTATTAAATCAACTTGCATTCCATAAGTATAGTTTATTGGGTAGAAGCTGTATGTCTAAAAACCAAAGAAATACAGTTGGGATGATTATCATGTTAGCCTGGATTTATCTGAAACAGGAACACTCCACACTACAGATAAATGGGTTTTGGTTTTTTATAAAAATTTTGCTGAAAACATATTTTTGTGTGTGTTTTTAGGAAATGACTATACCCTGGTGCTTAAGAAGAGCAGAACTGGTATTTAAGTGTGTCAAAGGTGAGCATAGCTCATGCTTAGCAGCTACTATGTAAATCTCATCCCGTTATTGAAAGAAGAGCAAGCCAAAGGAACGACTCAAGTTGCCTCTGTTCCTGGTCCTTCAGAAGATGCTTAATCAGTAAAATATCACTTTTGTAATTTTATCTTTATCAGTTACAAAATAAACAGATGTCTAGCCAATCTGAAACAGAAGGATATCTGGGTACTGTATTAGTTATTTCACGTGGTGCTGAAACAAAATGCTTGACAAAATCAAATTCAGAAGGGTTATATTTTGGCTCGCTCAGACTTTGAGGTTGCAGTCCATCCCAGCAGGGAAGACTTGGCTGCAGCAGTAAAGCATGTCACATTTCATCTGAAGTCAAGAAACAGATGAATGCTGGTGCTCAGGTGGCTTTCTCTTACTGATGCAGCCTAGGAGCCCAGCCATAGAGTGCTCCACCCCCACAGACATGCAGAGAGCATCCAGGTGTCTCTGGATCTCGCCAAGCGGATGGTTAATATAAACTACCACAGATGCTGTTTACACTTTGCTGGTTCTCACTGCTCTTGATTGCCTTTTAATTTCTCAAAAATAGAGTCAAATACTATATTAACTTTTCATAATCGGTTTTATCTTCATTCTGTGAAGGTCATGTAGATCTTTGAGCATGTTGACAAAACTGTTAATCCTCTCTGGCATAGAGAATTGGAGCGTGTGGGTCTTTATCTGTCCTAGAGGCTTAGCCTTTCCTTTGGCTCCCTGGGAGAACAAGACATGAAGCCCCACTATGCAAACCCTCTCATCTTAGTAAAGGAGTGTTGGGGTAGAAGGCCAGAGCTCATAACACAGCAGCCTGTTATTCTGTTTTAGGTTTCATGATGGAGATGGCTTCATGGGACGGAGGAATTTCTAGGACAGTGCAATTTCTGGTACCACAGGTGTGTTATCTGAGCAAATCCCACCCCAGTCCATAACTGAGTAAATTTCACTCCAAACTAAGGTCTTCTAAGATATTCCTCAAAGACACAGCCAAGTGCCTCCCTAAACTCTTCCATATACGTAAAGCATAGCTTCCTGACTTTAAGGGGAGAAGTATATTTGGATGCCATGTGACACTTAGTGTACCCTCAAACACGTGAACACCTACCCCTCTGCTATGAAGATTGTGGAGGGACACAAGGAAAATCATTAGGAGATGATTCTGAATTCTGTTTTTTAAGACTGAGTCTCACCCTTGTTGGCCTGGAACTCATTCTATAGATCAGATTGGCCTTGACATCACAGAGATTTGCCTACCTTTGCCTCCCAAGTGCTGGGATTGAGCCATTGATACCACTGATACCATTGATACCTGTAACTGTAACTGTTCAGAATCTTCAATAGTTCTGAATTCTGTTTAGAACTTAGCAAAACTAGTGGAAAACTAGTGCTGTTGATTAGGAATTTTTCTAGTAATCAGAATCTTTACTTGATATTTCTGTATGTTGCCAGAGGGTTGGAACTAGAAAAACATCAATCTATGATTACTAGATCAATCATGAAAGATAATTTTCACATAATTTATATCCCTATCTAGAGTGAGATCCACATTTTAAATACTTTGAAAAAGTGGAAATGTCAGTGGTGACCTAACAATTGTGAACTTTTTCTCTTGTTTTCCTCTTACAGAGCATTTCTGAAGAAATGTTTTATCAGCTGAGTAACATGCTCCCCCAGATCTTCCGGGTCTCCTCAACACTCACTCTGACATCCAAGCACTAAACCCTAATATGCTAACATTCTGGCAGAAGAGCGTTTCTCACCTCTCTGGGAGCAAGAACTATGCTGGAATCCTGTCAAGCAAAAGGTGCCCAGTGGAACCTGCAACTTAACCACCTGTTATGATGGACATTATCAAATATTCCAAAAACGTGTGTGTTCTGCAGACTAGAGATCAGCTCCCAGTTGAAGCATTTTCTCAGAAAACCCTTCATGAAATAATACTTCTTTTTTCTACTTATATGTCCTATCCGTGAGTGATAATGTTAAAATGTTTATCAAACATGGACATTTACCAGCGTGTTCATTATAATTCCATGGAGCCCTCTGACTTTTCCAAGGCAAAAGTCATATCAAATACAAGCATAATTAGGTATACATTGTCAAATCAGAATTTAAATATACATCGCAAGTATATGTTTCTTTGAAAGTGTTTTTGTAGTAATATAAATACACCAGACAAATGTACTTGTTTTAAATTCTCCTGTTTCAAACCCTGGCTTTTAATCTACTCTTTCTAAGGTTGTATAAATTAGAGTCAGAGAAGGCTTTGAATTCTTTACCGCTGTCTCACCTTCCTTCTGTGACCTTACCCCGTCTATTAATAACATTTCGTGGGCTGGGACACTGTTCTTCTTAGCCAGCCTGATGTAAGTTAGTCTAAACCTGCACCTGGCAGCATTACAGTGTTCAGTAACATTGACACCCGGGGTCGTTTTCATGGCTCCGCGTTCCCTAGCTTCTGTTCTGTATCCATTCTTCTGCACCTGCTTTGGTTGCAGAAACTGCATTCAGATTTCTGTCCCTGGTGTTTAGCCTCCTTTATCACAATTGGCTTTTAGTGCACTCTTCCTTCAGAGGCTCTTGCCATGTGTCCCAGGTGTAGGTTATTTGCTGAGAGCAGTGAGTGCACTTTTAAAACGCATCACAGTAGCACAGACATCTATAAAGGCAGAAGCTTCTTCACGTCCAGTCAGCAGGATGAAGTGGAGTCTTATTTCTTGATTTCAAGAAAACAAAAAACAGCCTTCTCTTAAGTATGCGAGAATATCAGAACTATGGCAGACACTCTTGGTAGGCAGAGTGCTTTCCCATGGAGGAATGTCTCGTGGTTTGCTACTCAAGGAAGAGATGCAACACCCAGTCTACACTATGACCATCAGACACTAATTTTTCCAAGTTCTTTGCCAAGGGCCTGGCACGACATATGGAGATTTCCCATTGGTCTTTCAAGCACTATTGTTCTTGTTGGGATTAATTCTGATGCATCAGATAGACAGAAAGCAGAATGAACAGGTCAGGATCAGAGACTGTTTCCTTTCATAAGCTGACGGATCTAGCTGGGGTAGATGTAGTGGGGCCAGAGGTGCAGCTCTGTGGTAGGACGTGTGTTTAGCATGTGTGAACCCCAAACAAGACTGGTAACCATTCAGAAAGAGGCCTTAGGATCTTTCTACAGATGCTGCAGGGCTTAAGATCTTTAAGGGTCCACCAGCAGCTTGAAGGGTGACACATCCAGCTGTCAGGGTGCTGGAGCTGTCCCGTCCACAGAAGTTTGAGGAATGCTACTGACCAGTTTTCCTTATCACCTCAAGGCTATTTTACTAAGTCACTTGTAACTTGGGGCCTTCACTTAATGGCAATATAAAGTACAACTTGACCTATAAAACCAAGGCAGATTTATCGTGTATCCATTTTTCAGTTGGTTCTGTAATATATAGTATACATCAGCCATAAGGTTGGGAAAAAATCCTACAATGTTATGTATCACTGAAGAAAGCACACCCCAAACCAAGCCAGTATTAATACAATCGCTTGCAGTTAAATGGTGAAGATTTTAATCATGCTGTAATTAAGGGAACCTGGAACTTTGTGTCTGAGCTAAGAACACTTAAGATTATAGCCATTTCCAAGTCTTCTCTCCACTTCTTGGAGGGGGCACTTCATGAAAGAGTGTCACCCTCTGCCACTACGGCAGGATATGTGAGCTAGTCAGCTTACTAAGGGCTCAGCCAATGGTTACTATCGCTTTGGTTCTGTAGGCGCACAGTACATTCTGGTGGGAGTGTGTGGTCACAGAGGCCTGTTCACTTCATGGTAGATGAGGAGTGATGGAAGGAAAACCTTCCTTTGACTAGACCACACCTCTTAGAGGTTCTTCCACTCCCAATTGTACCGCATTCCAGATTCAGATCATCACAAATGAATAGATCCGCAGCAAGGACACAAACATTCTAGATGGAACAGCAGACAGCAATAGTAACCAGACAGCGTGTGGAGAGAAGTGACTTCAAGGCTTGTGTCATAGTGGTGCTGGTGTGCTTAACATGACCCGGGTAAGGACTGTCCGGCGAGCATAGTTTTCTGTTTGTATAAACAGTCGAATGTTCCTAAGATAGATGACTGGCCGTGAGGTCCTCACGGCCTTCAAACCGTGCTTTGGAGCTGAGGCCAGAATGCCGAGCCCGGGACCTCCATTCCTCACTGCTCCTCCCTCCCCTCCCCACCTGTTCCCGAGTGAAGGGTAGAGAGGCTATAACCTTTCCATTGATCTAGAAGTGTGGCGCCAGCTGGGTCTCAGCACGACACTAGGACCAAAAATGGAAGAAACACATGGAAAAGGAATTCCAGCAGAAGAATCTCGCTGGCCCAGGAGTTAGCAGTTCTCATGTTGACACAGAACAGCCCATCATTTATGTCACTTCAGTTGCACCCACTCCTCACTAGAAAGCTCCTCAGCACAGACACATTCTTGTCTCGGCGGGGGTCACAGAGTGGGGCAGAAAGACAGCCGAGAGACTGCAGCTACTCCGGAGATTCTGCTGAAAATGGTTGCTTCTCTGTGACTTCTGTTCAGTTGTACATCTTGGCCCAAAAGTCCCCGCAGCAATGTACCAATCATTTTCGTAAATGTGAAACAATAAAAGGATTGTTTTTGCAACACCTACCTTCAAAAAATTACCACTGTCTTCAGAACCAATTAAAGAAATGATTTTTCTGCTCTTTAATCAGCAACCTTCCTAGTGTCCCCATGTATCTGAAATGTGAAAGCTTAGCACACAGTTGAAATGCCTAAGCAATCACTTGTTTGAAGGCTTGTCTGTGAGGGTGAAGTTCTGATTCCCAGGTGACACATAGTCTTATTGTGTAGTGCTTTTTTTGTGTAATTGTCATGTACTATTATAAAATGGATTTGTCATTGTAGAATTCCAGGAAATTTTGCAAAATCAAAACCAGAACTTTGGCATTTGGTGTAAGCTATGGGTTCTTGTCCAAGTGAAATATGTGTTTTAAGAATATCTCGGTAGTACCCTAAAGCACAGCTAATACATAGAACTCTAAACAGGCACCACAGCTGTAGACAGAAGGATTGGGAAATGTGTGTCTTCTCTTTTGAGGTTCCCCACAGATCCAGCCTTGGCTTGTGGCTTCATGTTCATAGACACAGCTTAGGTTATTACTACACACTTGGTATTTTTCTTGCTGTGCTTGTCCTGTTTTGCCATAGGAAAACACTTCCTGGTACTTCCTGGTAAGAGTTGACTGAACTTCATGCCATATACAGTCAATTCTTGTTAATCACGGATTCCACATGTGTGAACCCATGTGCTCACGAAAGTGTAGTGTACCTGCAAAAGTCACCAACAGTAGAGGCTGGGGAGGAGCCCAGTGGGCAGGAGCACTTGCCATGTAGGTGTGAGGACCTGAGTTTGAAGCTGGTGGCTGTTCGCGGACCCGTAACCCCCACTGCTATGAGGAGCAGAGACAGGTTCCGTGAGAGACCCTGTCTCAACGGAATAATGCAGAGAATGACAAAGCACTGTGCCCAGTGCACCAGCATTCATGTGCATACATGAACATGCACAGACACATCACACACACACACACACTTGCATGGACATGCACAGGGGCAGGGAAAGCCAACAAAGGCAGTAGTTTCATCAAATCTAGATCATGTTTTGTTCTGGCTAGGTCTTTTGTCAAGTTGACAATAGGTTAGGGTCCTCTGAGAATAGTGAACCTCAATTGAGAAAATGCCTCCATCTGTTGGGCAAGGCTGTGGGATGTGGGTGGGCTCAGCCTACTGTGGGTGGTGTCACCCCTGTGTGTGTGGTCCTGGGTTGTATAAGAAAGTAGTCTGAGCAAGCCACAGAGAATAAGTCAATAAGCAACTTCCTCCCCGGCTTCTGTTTCAGTTCCTGACTCCAGGTTCCTGTCTTGAGTTCCTGCCTTGACTTCCCTTCTTGATAGCCTAAGGCCAAGTTGCTTTTGGCCAGGATGTTTTATCAGCAATAGAAACAGTAAATTCCCAGTGGAGTGAAATACAAGGCCTTTGGCAGCACTTTCAATCATTTGTGAAGATCCCTAAAGTAGCAAACAAATTGAGTTGGTTAATCCACAATGACACACTTCCTCCAACAACGCCATACTTTCTAATCCTCACAGAGAGTGCCATTTCCTGACCACTCAACTATATGAACCTATGAAGGTCATTCTTACTCACCACCACATTTATCATACAGAAACTGAGACTTAGAAGTCGTTACCAAAACAGCAAACAGGTTCTCTTCTGGAGACATTTAGCTAACCAGCAGGAATGGTATTGTCATAGATTAGGTGTGACCCATGAAGAAAATGTGCCGATTGGTATCTCTCTGTATTTCTCCCATGCTTTCTAGATTTCTCTCATTTTTCCTTTTATACTGAATCCTGTTTTTCTGTTAGCTCATCATATTCAAAAGTCTCCAATCCAAGCAACAGTATAGCATCAGAAATCAGGAACACTGCCTGAAGAGTTACATAAACCTGGTTCAAATGCTGGCTCCAGTTTACGCACAGTGGCTTGTTACATTAGGTGTATTACCTACCCTTCTTAAGCATGCTCTTTCATCGGTAAGCTGGATGGAAATTAATAATAGTATCTACCTCACTGAGTAGTTGGAAGGGTCAAATATGAGCAGACTACCTGGCATATAGTCATTCTATAAATGTTTGCTATTATCCTTCCTGCCTGCCTGCTCTTCCAATCTTCCTTCCTGCCTGACCTTTCTTCTTTCCTTCCTTCCTCTCATTAGATAGTAGGGATGCTAAGTCACTTAAAACACAATGTCCTCAAGGAGTTGGTGAAAGAACACATGATAACTCAAAGCACCGGCCAATGTATGACCAGGATAGATAACCAGTGCAGAATCAGACGTAAGTGCTGTGGGGGTCAAAATAGAAGCATTAGCACTGCGTGGTCCAAAAGAGATGTCAAATCCATTAAGAGCAGTGGGCTTAGCCCTGTCTTTCTCTGGCACTGAGTGTGCCATCTTCCAAAAGCCCTTGCTATTCTCAGTGGGTCAAGCCCAAATCCTCTTGGCAGGCACAGAGGGCACCACCTGTGTCAGGGGTGGAAAGTTTCAGACACAAAGGGTTGGGCAGGTTAGAGTGTCAGGAGGAAGTCACAGGGTAGGTGACTAACTTTGGATTTGAGTGGGGCAGGAAGGACTGGCATATTTTTATCAGGTGAACCTCAATTTTAGGCATAACAATAGGATGAAGCAGTTCGGGAATTTAAAGTCTGCCCACATCACCGCTACAGCGAAACAGCTGCCCTGCTTCACATCCCTGGTTATCTCCAGAGTTCCCTTGTGGGTGATCTGATTAGATGCTTCCTGCTTTTCAGATGAGCAACTGAGACAAGAGGATTAAAAGCTAGGAAGGAAGAGAGCGGGCGTCCTAGGGTGAGAGTAGGGAGCTAACAGAATTCACAGTCAACTTGGGCTGTTTGGGCGCAGCAGTGAGCAGAGAGGAGAAGTGGAATAAAGTGTTCTCTGTTCTTTCCCAGAAGCACCTGGGCAATCTTGACTAGTCTAACATTTTCTAATTGTATCGCCTTTATTATAAAATGCTTCCAAAGTGTAGAAAAGTTCATCGATTTATGAGCCTACCTACCTACCTATGGACATACTTGTACGCCTAGTCTCTCTGTTAAACCATGCTGTGCTGTGTTTGTGTAAAGGTTCTCTTTTGTTTGGCTAGTAAGGGTCTCACTGTGTAGCCTAGGCTTGCTTGAACTCATAATCTTCCTGCTGAACCTCACAACTGCTAGGATTACAGATGTGCACCACAGCCCTTGACTTTGGACTCCCTTTAGAAGCACCATAGATTCAGGCTGACCCACTTCCTTTTTTCTTCTTTCTTGCATCAGCTGTTGATAGGCATTTGTGTTTCATTGTCCTGTGGGTCACATTAGCAGTTTTTCTGGGCTTTTCTTGTTTGTGAGTATCTAGTCAGCCATAGATTCAGCGGACAACCTTGGCTTGGCATCTGGGGCTGGCTGGCAGGAACAGATGACTGACTTTCTGACACAGATGACTATCTTCCAGTAGGTCTCATCCTCCAGGTCGATCCCGTAGTGAAAGTCGGGGTGGGAAAGAGACAACTGACACGTGATTCCTTCCTCTGTTGATTAAAGCAAGTTCAAGAGGTGGGCTAACAGACCCCATATTTGGATAATCCCATGAGACAAAACAAGGGCATGGGAAAGAGAGAGAAATCAGAAACAGTTCATGCCACTGGGTCATAGCATCTCTCTCCTCAGCACTTGGCACTATCTCTATTTTTGTCTTTCTTCATATTCACAGGTGTATCGTAGTCTCAATGGAGCATTATTGGATGTTGCTGTAAGAAGGGCAGTTGAGAGTTTGTTTTTTTCCACACGACTCAGCTTGCTTTATTAAGATACAATGTATACTTAGCATCTTTTTTCATCTTGACTGCAGCTACTTTGGTGAGGAGGGTACTGGTGATGAAAGCCAGGGCCTCACACATGCTAGACAAGCAAGCACTCGCTCATGGAGGCACATCCTTAGCCTAACGCATTAGTTTTGAGAACTCTGAGTTATAGGCCTATGGCCCAACTGACTTATTCAATTACTTTATAAGGAGATCTTTATGGATTGTAGAGTATAGACGTCTTCAAATTTAATAGATGTGTTCTAAATTTAACTCAAGGGATTGCAGCAAATCTCTCTTCTAAGAGGAATGTACATCCCCCTTTCACAACTCTTTGCATGAAGCAGGTAGAGGTTTTGAGTTTTACTATTCTGAGGATTCAAAACCATATTCCCAGCTGCGTTGCGTTTCCCTGGGCCCTGGTGACCCTGCACAGCACTGGATGGGCTTTGTTGGGCACTGGGATGTCTTCATTTCTCCAGATTGGTGAGTCTTTAGTGTTTATTTTCCCTTGGATGATGATGTTCAAATTGCTTCTGCCATCACTTTCCTATATCTGGGTGGTTAAGCTTTTGTAAATCATCCTTGAGCATTCCTCTTCATAGGCTATGCGTTGTCTTTCCAGTTTATGTAATGTTTTATTTTTCACAAAGGGTTTAAGTTTTAATGGGATATATTTTACCAATTCCTTACAATTTAAACTCTGTGTCTTAGTTGAGATATGCTCTATTATATCCAGGATCATAGACATGTTCTCATGAGTCTTCCTTTATGACTTTTAACATCTTTCTTTTTATTGAGTTGGCCTTTAATCCCTCTGATATTCCATATTACATATTGTGAGTGATGTACCCCATTATATTTGGGTTCAGGAAGAAGACTTAGACAAGCCATTGTGGTTAAATATCTTCTAGAACTGATGGGCATAAGTCTTTATGTTCAGAAAAAAAAAGATAGAAACCCGAACAGAAAATAAAAACGAAATCTCTCTAAAAGTTTTATTAAATTAAACAAAATATGGCAATTCCTAAGTACATAGACTTCTGAACAATAACAGCATCTTCTCAGTAGACATCAGAAAATGGCCAGTTAGATCTAAGACAGCTGACAGCTGACTTTTTACTTAGTGAAGCAGTCATTCTGTCCTTCCCCATCAGTTTGGTGACTAGCCAACTATGACCTTGGACAAATACGTTATCTCTTTGTGCCCTTAGTTAGGACTTCTATTGCTGTGACAGAATACCATCACCAAAAAGCAAGTTTGGGAGAAAAGAGTTTATTTAGCTTAAACTTCCATATTGCTGTTAATCACTGAAGGAAGTCAGGACAGGAACTCACACGGGGAAGGATCCTGGAGGCAGGAACTGATGGAGAGGCCATGAGGTGGGGGGTGGGGGATGACTGCTTACTGCTTGCTTCCCATGACCTGCTCAGCCTGCTTTCTTATAGAACCCAGGACCACCATCCCAGGCTGGGATCACCCACAATGGGCTGGGCTCTCCCGCATTGATCATTAAATGAGAAAACACCTAACAGCTTGATCTCATGGAGGTATTTCCTCCATTGAAGCTTCTTCCTCTTTGATGACTCTAGCTTGTGTCAAGTTGACACACAAACCAGTCAGTACACTTTGAATCTCAGTTCATGAGTCTACAAGGTATTATTTCTATCTTTTCCTGTTCTCTATTTCATAGAACCACACAAGGGCAAAATAGATACAAGAATACTTTACAAATATGAAGTTATAAAAATTATAGGTTTGACTCTTCAGAGCAGAGGTATATTTTAATCTAGAGATCTCCACATCTCTGTGGGGGAATAAGTCAAAATGCAGATGTGTGAGTTGAGGAAAGAGTAGAATTATGCATTAAATAAATATTCATTGTATCTATAGTGTACTGTTTAAGAAAATTACATAATGATAAGACAGAATGAAGAAATACTGACAGATATTTTACTTCCATCTAAATTTAAATTTATTAATTTAAATATTATTTATTAAATTATAAATTAAATTAATATTAAATTAATAAATACATATGTGGCTATAAGTTATGATCTGTCGCATGAGAAAATAACATGAGAAATGTAATTGATATGAAGATATGAGTAAGTGACACTTAATCTGATCTAAAAAATTTGTAGTGACTGCCCAAAGAATAGAAGATGCTTTCTTTTCTCATTGCCAAGTAATCAAAATGAAAAAAAAAAAAACAGAGAAAAACAAGAAAATAGCTGTAACATGATTAATAAGAACCCAGAGACAGATTTTGGGGTACAACCTGAAGGTCAGAAAATCAAAACAGCCAGTCACTGGCTCTTACCTCTACCTTAGTCTGAAATGACTATCCTGCCTCCAGGAATCCTCAGAATGAGGCTGAGCTGAGAGCTGTCTCCTCCTGTTTTTTATTCCTCTGTAGTCCTGGGATTAAAGATGTGCACCACTACTGCCCAGTTGTTATGGCAAACTAGTGTGGCTACTGGGATCAAAGGTGTGTGTGTCACCACTGCCTGGTTTGTAAGACTGACCAGGGCAGCTGTTTAACTCTCTGATCTTCAGGCAAGCTTTATTTATCAAAATACAAATGAAATATCACTATATTTCCCCTTTTATCTAAAATAAAAAAGAAGGCTATAATTAATATAAGAAAAACTATATACAATAAGTACAATGATAAATACAATATATACAGACAATAAATATACCAACAATGTCTAGTCCATTTGCATTTGACAAATTTAGAGAAAATACTCCATATCTAGCTTATCTTGGTTGAGTCCAAAGTCTTGTATCTAATTTACTTTCTATCATAACTGCTTTCTGCATCAGGTAAACAAGGAAAACTATAACTATCTTGACTTCAGCTCCATCAGAGACCCAAGAAGGAAATAATAGTAACTGAGTAAGCAGGATGTACAAGCAAATGACTTCCAAAAAATGTGAGAAATGACAGAAACAGCTGGCTGTCTGAACAGTCACCCAAAGTTCCTCTGCAATGTTGGGGCATCTATCTTCGGCCTACAGGCCCAGCATTTCTGACAGACTTTTCAGGATATTCTGAAGGGCTGTCCCTCCTTATCTTGACAATGTTTGACAGTCATTTTCATTTGTGTTCTGCTTGTCCAATTAGGACAGGATACGGTCAGCAGTCGAGGGAAGGGCATTTTCTTGCCCAGTGACTTACTTTTGCCACAAAGAAAGTAAACTCTGTATGGAGTTTCTTTGATGCCCATTCTCTTCTCTGAAGTCGAATGGTGGTGCCAGGAGCAGACATGTTTCATTGTCATAAAACAGAACCTATGATATTAAAACATCTTAAATGCCATATTCTGTAGATCTCTTAAATGTTTGAGGATGACCTGTCTATCTAAAATATATCTTTGTTTGACCTTGAAAACATACCTAATGTGACTACAAGTTCGACTATAATAGATGACTAGTTACTAACCTGCATTTTCTTATTATCCTAAACATTTAGTGATAATAACTTTCAAAGATTGGAAATTTGCATTACATTGTTAAATGAGCTGTATAGGTACAATACTTTGAACAAGATTAGAAATGTATGTACAGTATGTTTTAACAAAATTAATCTCAAATTTGTATCAATATACAAAATTTGTATATAGTATACATAAGTCCAATCCAATGTAAAACATTTAAAACTAGTAGTTGCTTTTTAAAAGTAGATTCAATAATCTACCTTTTTGTCTGATCATATCTATATCCTCCCTTTTTTCTTTTCAGAGTAGATTTAGTAATCTACCCTTTTATCCTGTCAAACAGTAGCCACAGAAAAGATACAACTGGGTAAGGACAGACCCCTGGTGTCTGGCCAGAAGTCTGAAAATGGAAATTCAAGCAAAGAACCAAGGAATTCTCAGAAAGGAACCACTGTACCGAACCCCCTATGCTGTTTATGAACTTTTTTTTTACATACTCTAGGGTTGCACCTACATGAATCTTCCTAAACACCCTGCTACTGATGCTCAGAACTGAGCCATGGGACAGGCCACCAGCAGACTCCAGACTCTACTGAGTTGCACATATGTGAGATACATTCTAGTGATTTCTGGGAAATCATTGAAAATTCCAGCATTGAAACCATAACCCCCAAAAGGTGTGTCTGAATGCATGAGAAAAGGTCACCGTTCCCCAGTAGACTGAATCACAACCTACAGTGTCTGGACCAGTCGTTTTTAACAAATGCTATTGGGAAAACAGGATCTCTACACACAGAAGAATGACACTCGGTCATTCTCCCTCTCCCTGTATACAAATCAATTCCTAATAGATCAAAGACACGAAATGTTGGAGGTTAAATTCTGAAATTTCTCATAAAGGGCAGGGAGTCCACTTCAGGGTGTGGGCTTATGTAAGGACTTCTTGACTAGGACTCTGGTTGCCCAGGAAACAGGACCAGTAGTCAACAAATGGAACTTTATGATATTAAAAAGCATCTGTCCTACACAGGGAACTGTTAAGTGACAGAAGAGGCAGCATACAGAAGAGGAAAACAACCTTTGCCAGATGCACGTCTGACAGAGGAACAGTGTCTTCAATAGTAAAACAACTCAAAGAACTAAACACTAAGGAAACAGACAGCCCGGTAAAATGTTGTGCTGCAGAACTGAACGGAAAGTTCACGGATAAAGAAATACAATGGCCAAGAAAGACTTTTAACATGCTCACCATTCTCAGCCACCAGGGAAATGAAAATTAAAACTATCATGAGATCTTATCTCATCTCAGTCAGAATGGTTATGATTAAGAAAACAAAATACAAGGGCTGGTGAGGTTGGAGAAGAACAGGGAACACCTCACACACTGTTGTTAGGAATGCAAAATGGTGCAGCCACTGTGGACATCAGTGTGGTGGTCCCTTAGCAAACTGGAAATAAATCTACCACATAACCTTACGCTGTCACTCCTGGGAATATAGCCAAAGGATTCAAATTCGTATGCAGAGACATGCTCATTCATGTTAGTAACTGCTCAGTTCACAATAGCTATGATCTGGAAATAGCCCAGAAGTCCACTAACTGATCAATGGATAGTGACAATGGGGTGCCTATACACAAAAGAATTTTATTCAGCTATAATGAAAAATAAAATTTTCAGGTACATGAGTGGAGCTGGAAAACATTATCCTGAGTGAGGCTATCCAGACCCGGGACAAATGTTGCATGTTCTCACCATATGTGGATCTGACTGTCAAATCTGTCGGTTTGTGTTTAATTTAGAGTGTCTGTAAAATCCAGGGAACTGGAAAAGGACCATACATACAGGGGCCTGCAGAGGCCAGTAGAGGGTGTCAGATCCTCTGCAACTGAAGATACAGAAGAGCCCTTATGTGGGTGCTGGGAACTAAACTTGGGTCCTCTCCAAAAGCAGCAAGTGCTCTTAACTTCTGAGACATCTTTCCAGCCTCCATAAAATCCTTTTAAAGTGTAAAAATACAGGTCTTCTTACTGTATTCATGAAGTTAATTAGCCATCAGCACATTCTAACTTCAAAGCTGATAACATCCTCCCCATTGTTTCTGCAGATAATGCGTGGGATGAGATTGTTTTTGGAACAGATCAGTTTAGCAGCAGAGTTGGAATGACCACAGATGACATAGAATGGGTAGCAGGTTCAGAAGCTTGGAGATCTGGGTAGAATGTCACATGCCATTTGCTTCCTAAGTGATATTCTCAACCCCCCCTGAAACAAACAAGACTTATGATGGGATAATAAGAGATAATCTGTGTTGTTCTTCTTCTTGTATTTCACCCTCCTCCATTAAAAAAAAATGCAGCCTGGTGTCTGTGTTTTGTAACAACACCGTAAAAGCAAGAGACTGGCAAACTTTTTCTGCCTGCCATTTTAGAAATTCAGAACTCAATGTTTGGCTTATATTTGAGAAGAGAGAGATGGATTATTGTGAGGCATTAGGAGCTGAGGCTAAGAGATAGCAAGGGTCAGAGGGTGACTCCCCCACTCTTTGGAGAGAAGGTGTTCTCTGGTTATGGGGGGAGCAGGGCTTCACGAGGAGTGGAGCACACTAATTCACAGCCATGGAAAGCTCAACTAAGGCAAGCTGATAGTAGGATAAGGCTGTTGCTGTGACAGACATGACCGTGCCGGTTTGGGGACGACTAGGGACTTTGGAATTTTGTACAAGAAAAGCCATTGAGTGTTCAGTGCTTGGTGACCTGTTCTGTATGGGCTCGGAAGACAAGAATGTTGAGAACAATGCAGAATATGGAGGCCTGGCTTGTGAAGTTTCAGGAGAAGGTTTAAAGACTCTATCAGGACCATTTGTTTTATTATTATTATTATTATTACTATTCTCTCATACAATACATCACAACCACAAATTTTCCTCCTTCTTCTCCTTCCAGTTGACCCTCCACACACCGCGTCTCTCCCCCAGACCCACTCCTCCTCTGTTTGCTTCAGAAAAGAGCAGGCCTCCCAGGGACCTCCAACTGAACACAGCATAGCAAGACACAATAAGATTAGACAAAGCCTCACATGAAGGCTGGGTGAGGCAAACCACTAGGAGGAGAAAGGTTCCAAGAGCCGGTAAAAGAGACCCCCCCACTCCCACTGTTAGGAGTCCCACAAGAACACCAAGCAAACAGCCATACATATATGCAGAGTTCCTAGTACAGACCCATGCAGGCTCTATGGTTGCCGCTTCAGTCTCTGTGAGCCCCCGTGAGCCCTGCTTAGTTGATTCTGTGGGTTATGTTCTCCTGGTATTCTTGATCCCTCTGACTTTCTCTATCAGGCGTTGTGGATGCCATTTGTTCTTTTGAATTAGTAGTCTGAGGTTCTGGTTAACTGGGGCTGAAGAATCAGCTGTGGTTAATAAGATCCTGGAACGACTGAAGTAAAACCTTTGCTTTCCTGGGATACTCGATGCTGGTCAACTGGAGCTGAGAAATTAGCCGTGATTAAGAAGAGACTAGAACCGCTGATATGAAATTTTCTAGGAAGTGTTTCTTAGAGCACCTCTGTGTTCCAGAGGTGGCCAAGGTTATACCTCATGCTGGCAGTTGAACTTGGTAGTTGCAAGCATCACCCAGGTGGTACTGATTTTGAAGGCATGAAGGGATCACAGAGAGTACTGAGGCTTGGCAATGTGAGAGGTTGGGAGAGGCCACTGATGAAGGTGGCAACTGATTGAAGGGGTCATGCTGAGAAGCTGAGGTTTGGCACCATGAAGAGAACCTATGAGAGGCTATTGGTGAGAGTGCAGCCAGTTGCAGCAGAAGACCCCAGCATTTTGGAGATGCCAGTACCGTGGGATGACCACCAAGAATAGTGGAGTGGCTCCGGCCAGAGCCTAGAAAACAGGCTGTGTGCGCTGCAGAGGGTGGAGCTGGAGAAGTGACCCAAGCCCCTTGGAGGAGCCCAGAAGATCATGAGTGAGTCCCAGACATTGGATGCTGAGTTATTTACATTTTTGGATTTTGTTTTGATTTTGACTGTGCCATGTTTCTTCCCTCTTGGAATAAGAAAGTATTTGATTTATTTTTTATTCTATGGGAGCCCACAGTTGAGAGACTTTGAATTTTTAAAAGAGATTGACTATTTTAAAAAGACTGAACTTTTAATGTGTCTGAATTTGTAAAGACTATAGGATTTATAAAGTTATTTATGTATTTAATGTGAGATCTTAGGGAGTAATGAGAAAGGAAAAGTTGTGACTTAATGGTGATGTGCTTACGTGTCTGACGAAGGGGCCAATTGTGCTGGGTAGTTTTATGTCAAAATGACAAACACTAAAGTTATCTGAGAAGAGGGAACCTCAATTTAGAAAATTCCCCCATAAGCTCGGGTTGTAGGCAAATCTGTAAGGCCTTTTCTTAATTAGTGATTGATGAGGGAGGACTCAGTTCATTGTGGGTGGTGCTAATCCTTGGGCTCATGATCCTGGGTTCTATGAGAAAGCAGGCTGAGGAAGTCATGAAAAGCAAGGCATTACACAGCACCTCTCCATGGCCTCTGCATCAGTTCCTGCCTCCAGGGTCCTGTGCTGTGAGTTCCTGCCTCCAGGGCCCTGCCCTCACTGCCTGTGATGATGAACTGTCAGAAGGAACTGTGAATGAAATAAACCCTTTTCTCCCAAAGTTTCTTTGGCCATGGTGTTTCATCACAGCAACAGTAACCCTAACTAAGAGAGTATATAGTAGTTGCTTTTCTCCTTAGTGTGACAAAATATCTGACAAAGACAGCTTAAGGGAGGAAGGGTTAACTTGGCTCACTGTTTGAGAGGGAGCCATCCATCATGGTGAAGAAGGAATGGCAGTGGAACATGAGCCCACAGATCATATCATAAACACAGCCAAGCTGACACTCCTTTGCTTTTTCTCCCTTTATATTCAGTTTGGGGTCTCAGCTCACAGGTCCCACCCAAATGCAGAAGGGGTCTTCCCAACCCAATTAAACTTTTCTTGAAATACGCTCACAGACATACCCAAGGTGTGTTTCCTAGGTGATTCTAAACACCATCAAACTGATAGTCAAGTTAACCCTCATAAAGTGCTTTCTCTCTTTCTCTCCCTTCCTCCCTCCCTCCCTCCCTCCCTCCCTCCCTCCCTCCCTTCGTTCCTTCCTTTATTCCTGGCTTGCTTGCTTGCTTGTTTGCATGAATAAGAAGGAAATACTTCATTGAGAACATGTGGTAGAATGTAATCCCATAACAAAGAGGAGCTCAGATGGAAAAAAGATTAGCAAAAGGTTTCAGATGATAAAGATGAAACTAGGGGAAGTATTAAGCATGAAAACCCTGAAAAAATAATTTTAATGATGAAATCACATATATTCATAATGTACAATGTGATGTTTTAATATATGCATACACTGTAAAAGGGCCAAACTAAGTTGACTAATAAGCACTCTTTTTCAATTGCCTTCTGTGATAGGGACATTTAAAAGCTACCCTTAGCAGTTTCTAGTCTTACAATGCCTGACCTTATTGCCCCATTATTGCCAGTGGGGAGCTCTGCTGCTGAGCAGCTCCCCTAATTTGCCAATGAATCTTTGTAAAGTGAGGCCATTGCATCATACAATAGGTAGAAATGTGCTCTTCATGTCTAGCTGAAAAGTTACATCTTTTCTTTGACATTTTCCTAATCCAATCTCCCCCACTTCCACTATCCCCGAGCCCACATTAACCCCCATTCTATTCTGGGCATCAGATCCATTCACAGTTTTCACAAATCCTTTTGTAATGATTTGAATGATAATGTCCCCTGGAAATTCATGGATTTGAACAAGTGGTCCCCAGTGGTTGACACTGTTTGGGGAGGTATGGCCTTGTTAGAGGAAATATGTCACTGGAGATGGGCTTTGAGAGTTTGAAGACTCATGCCTTTTCCAGTTGTCCCCTTTGCTTTATGTGTACATACAGTTCAAGATGTGAGCTAAGCTTGATGCTCCAGCTACAGTGCCTGCCTGCCTCCACGTCTCCCTGCCACGATGGTGATGGACTGTGTTATTTAATCTAGTCATCTCTTAATGTACACTTAGGGTGATTTCATGATATTGTGAATAGTGTTGCAATAAGCATGGTCTCTCTTTGACACTATTTCATCTCCTTTGATACATACCCAGAAGCAGGATTGCTGGATCTTGCGGTGGCTCTGGTTTAGTCATTCAGGACCCTTCACATTGCTTTCCATATGGCTGTACTAATTGATATCCTTGACACTACCAATAAAGCATTATTTTCTTGATTGCCTCTTAAAATGGTTCGCCATTTGTGTATAGAGATATTATCAATTTTATGAGTGGATTTTATATCCTAAAACTGTACTGAATTCACTTACGAATTCTAACAGGTTTTGGTAGAGTCTTTAGAATTTTATGGATAAGAAGTCATGTGTAGGTAGAGACAATTAAAGGGAGATAGTCATTAAAGAAGCCTTTAAAAAGGTATGACATTGCAAATAAATACAGATACTTTATGGTATATAGGAGTAAAAATAAAAGATCAACAGATAATAAGTGGGGAGATAGTGAAAAGAATTTGAGAAGTAAATCGATTCCATAATGAGAACATTAAAGAGACAGAAAATGATGAAAATAACCAATAAAATGAAATATTTGAGAGATCAATCATAAAAACAGAACAAATTTTAAAATTGCTTAATATAAAAAAGGCATACAGGATAGACTAAGTCATTTCTAGTCTTGGGGCTGGGACAAGGTTGCTGTTCCAGCCCCACCCTCCTTCCTGCTGACAGCATGCCCATACACCTCAGTTCTTGTCTCTGTCTGATGTGCAGACTGTGACTCCATCTCTCTCAGTGTAGGAATCTCCTGTTCTCTGTCCTTAACAGTTTATAAATACACTTCCTCCTGTCTGGCTTTCTAGTTGCCTGATGTATGCAGTTCTCTTCTTCATTCTGAAAGGCGGTGTTCACAGGGAAGGTGGGTTTCCCACTTTGCCCTTAGCATCCCACCTCTCCCGGCCTAAAAGATTTGCTGAAGACTTATGCCACATAAGTCGGACTACCAAGGGCACTCTGACATCTAGCTGCCACTGTCACTGGCCTGTAGGGCATCATTAGTCATCCCTAGAAGGGTCTTTTCTAAAAGTGTAACTTAGAGGGAACTTGCCATCTTGCCTATGTAGGACCTGATTATGTATAACCCCTAACCCCATGCTTCTAAATGATTTAAACCCTTGCAACCTCATTCTCCTATAAATAATTGGACTTCCCCGCAACATGGTGAGCTCTTAGGGCCGGGGGGCAGGCAGACAGTATGTGGGCACAGTTGTAAAAGTGTTACAGAATGGGCAGGTGTTACTATTCTCTACACAACATTTGCACCCATTTGTAAATCTCTGTCATCTCATGGTTGGTGTGCCAGGTTCTGAGTACCAAAATTGTGTGGCCAAGAGAAGGGAGATTTGGTATAAGAAAAGAGACACAGAATTTCCATTGCTTAGGTTCTGATTATAGGACAAGGGCCCTGTTAAGGTCCAGAGAGAGCTTCCATCTCTGCCAGATGAAACTCCCCCAGAATGACCAAACCAGTTCTTCCCCTCCTAGACAAGAGGAAGGAAAAGCCCCATTCATTCAGAACCACAGAGAAACAAGTCTTCCGTACTGATTATATACAATTTACAGCAGTGTTTCATTTGGTGCCCAGGAGCCTGTAATAGCTGGAATTACCCTTGTTCCTTTTCCTCTTTGCAGGGCCAGAGCTAAGGAGTGCTCTGTGATTATATGTCAGGGGATGACATCTCCTTGGCTTGGCTCTGGTTTTGTTTTGTAGTCGTGAGTGTGTGTGTGTGTGTGTGTGTTCAGAATCAAAATGTTCTCTTCTCTTTACACTGTTTTTTTAGTTCATAAGTACTAAATTTAAATGTTTTGCCATGTCACGCATTCTTTGGGGTAAGAAATGAAAGAGGGAGAGAGAGAAGGAAAGACGGAAAAAGAGACCCATGCCTTCCTACTGACACAACGTCCTGTGTAGACAGAAAACACATTTGAGCCCGAAGCAGGAAAAGGGAAGTGAGTTGAACTGCAGCATACTAGTGATTAGGGGAGGCCGGGAGGTAAGAAGCTGGTGCGACAGCCTCTCCAGATGATGAATGCACAGTCGGGAGACACCTCAGCCTGGTTCTCTCCAGGAGTTTTTGTAGTAGAGGTTCTGGGTGGAAGAGCACACAGTATGAAATATTGGAAACCTTAATCTGGGGTGTAAACTATTTCGGGTAAGGATCAAAGAGTAAATAATTTGTATTTCATAAGCCGTGTGGTTTCGGTTACAGCCACTCCACTTTGCCATCATACACCAAAGGCAGACAAAGACTGTATGTAAGTTAGAGATGGCTGTATCCCAATAAGACACCGTTTATTAAAATGGGCAAGCAGGAAGATTCAGGTGGCAGGCCATAATTTTCTAATTCCTGTTTGAAGGTACTTAATCTTAGGATGTAGTTCTGAAAAATATGGAATTTTTGAATAAGTTCAGACAGACAGCAGACAGAGGAGGAAGGAAGACTGGGAGGAGGTGGAGTCAGGCCACCGCTGTTCTGAGAAGAGACCAACCTGAGTCATTTGTGCCCTCGGTAGGCAGCGGATAAGCATTAATTTCTGGGCAAATTTAGGAATTCCCTAAATTTAGGAACATGGATATATGGAAGGAAAAGCAATTCTGATCCTGAGTCAATGAGTAAAACTGGAATCCTGACATAGAAGAAATTGATACCTCTAGTAGTTATTTCTCTACAGAAACTTTGTGACTTAACCCCTATCATAAAATTCTTAAATATCTTTTTGTTTCTACTGACGTCGAGGATCAGGAATTCAAGAATAGCTTTGTCACGTGGTCTGGCTTATGGGTTCTACAGTCACCCAAAGGCTTTACAGGGCCCAGAGGCTCAGTTTCACATGCGTGACAGCCAGAGTTGTGGGCCAGACGCCTCGGTTCCTCTCCTTGTGAGCCTTCCCAGCGGGTGCTCACGTGCTGCGCTGCTCACATCCTCAAGAGAAGCAATCCAAGGAGGCAAGATAGGAGCCGGAATGCCCTTCAGGAACTTCCCTGAGAAGTCATCTGTCATCACCTTTCCCAGACTATTTGTCACCACACCCAGCCCCAGTTCTGCACTAAAGAGAAACTAACCAAGGGATAAACCAGGTGGCCAAGACCTTAGAAGCTGGCTTATACCGCCATAAAAGGAAGAGGTAAAAACTGTTAACTCCGGCCTCACCAGTCCTAATACATCCCTCTCTTTTTCCAAGAAATGTAAGGTAACAATTTTCCAGTTCTGAGATTAAAACATGGCCATCTTTGGAAAGAGTGTCGGTGCAGTATTTCTGTGTCCATCATACCCATGTATTATCCCAACATCATTTACCGAGTCTCCTTGGATCATGGTTAAAAACAGTTGTCTACACATGAGAGCATCTATTTCTGGATTGTATCTAGCTACATTCATCTCTATACATGCTTTTTTAAAATTTTTATTTTATTTTTAGTATGTGTGTGTACATGTGTGAAGGTGTGTGTATGTGTGTGTGTGTGTATGTGTGTGTACACATGTGTACTTTCATGGGATGCCCCAGAGATCAGAAGAGGGTGTTGTAGCCCCTGAAGTTGGAGTTACAGGTAGTTGTGAACTGCCCATGTGTGCTGGGAGTTAAATTCTAGTCCTTTGCGAAAGCAGCAAGCACTCTTGACTGCTGAGCCATCTCTTAGTTCTCTATTTCTTATGCCACTACAACAGTCTCTCTTCATTTCTGTCACTTCACAGAAATCTTGAAATCCGGCTGCAAATTTTCAGTTTTGTTCTTTCAAAATTGTCTTGGCTCTTTTTCATTTTTCCTCTTCTTTTTTTATAGTCAAATATCAATTTTTTTTACTAATCCCTGTTAGACTTTTGAAAAATAGTTTTAATGCTGTCTAATTTTCACATTACAGAGTTTACATGCTTAAGTATAAAATTCAGAGAGTTTTAGAGAATTCATAACTGTGCAACAAACCCCACAATTCAATTTTAATGCTTTTAATATCAGTTATCATTATCATTCTGTGTGTACATGATATATGTGTGTGGGCCAGCATGCCCGTGGTGTTGGGGTCAACTTTGTGGAGTCACTTCTTTCCTTCCACCTTTTTATCCTTTTTTTAAAAAATTATTTTTATTTTTTATGTATGAATTTTTTATTGATTTTATTGAGCTCTGTGTTTTTCTCTGCTCCCCTCCCTGCCTCTTCCCTCCCCTTCAGGCCTCTCCCATGGTCCCCATGCTCCCAATTTACTCAGAAGATCTTGTCTTTTTCTGCTTCCCATGTAGATTAGATCCATGTATGTCTCTCTTAGGGTCTTCATTGTTGTCTAGGTTCTCTGGAATTGTGATTTGTAGGCTGGTTTTCTTTGCTTTATGTTTAAAAACCACTTATGAGTGAGTACATATGATAATTGTGTTTCTGGGTCTGGGTTACCTCATTCAATATGATGTTTTCTAGCTCCATCCATTTGCCTGCAAATTTCAAGATGTCATTATTTTTTCTGCTGTGTAGTACTCCATTATGTAAATGTACCACATTTTCCTTATCCATTCTTTGGTCAAGGGGCATTTAGGTTGTTTCCAGGTTCTGGCTATGACAAACAATGCTGCTATGAACATAGTTGAGCACATGTCCTTGTGGCACAATTGAGCATCCTTTGGATATATACCCAAAAGTGGTATTGCTGGGTCTTGAGGAAGGTTGTTTTCTAATTTTCTGAGAAATCGCCACACTGACATTCAAAGGGGCTGTGCCAGCTTGCACTCCCAACAGCAATGCAGGAGTGTTCCCTTTACCCCACAACCTCTCCAGCATAAGTTGTCATCAATGTTTTTTATCTTGACCATTCCTACAGGTGTAAGATGGAATCTCAGAGTTGTTTTGATTTGCATTTCTCTGATGACTAAGGATGGTGAACATTTCCTTAAGTTTCTTTCAGCCCTTTTAGATTCCTCTGTTGAGAGTTCTCTGTTTAGGTCTGTACTCCATTTTTTTTATTGGATTATTTGATTCTTCTAATGACCAATTTCTTGAGTTCTTTGTATATTTTGGAGATCAGACCTCTGTCTGATGTGGGGTTAGTGAAGATCTATTCCCATTCTGTAGGCTGCTGTTTTGTCTTGTTGACCATGTCCTTTGCTTTACAGAAGCTTATCAGTTTCAGGAGGTTCCATTAATTAATTGTTTCTCTCAGTGTCTGTGCTACTGAGTTTATATTTAGGAAGTGGTCTCCTGTGCCAATGCATTCGAGTGTGCTTCCCACTTTCTCTTCCATGAGGTTCAGTGTGGCTGGCTTTGTGTTGAGTCTTTGATCCATCTGGACTTGAGTTTGGTGCGTGGTGATAGATATGGGTCTATTTTCATTCTTCTACATGTTGATATCCAGTTATGCCAGCACCATTTGTTAAATATGCTTTCTTTTTTCCATTTGATATTTTTATGCTTCTTTGTCAAGAATCAGGTGTTTGAAGGTATGTGGATTAGTATCTGGGTCTTTGATTCAGTTCCATTGGTCCTCCTGGCTGTCTTTATGCCAATACCAGGCTGTTTTCAGTACTGTAGCTCTGTAGTAGAGTTTGAAGTCAGGGATTGTGATGCCTCCAGAAGTTCTTTTATTGTACAGGATTGTTTTGGCTATTCTGGGTTTTTTGCTTTTCCATATTAAGTTGAGTACCATTCTTTCAAGGTCTGTGAAGAATTTTGCTGGAATTCTGATGGGCATTGCATTGAATCTATAGATTGCTTTTGGTAATATTGCCATTTTTACTATGTTAATTCTGCCTACCCAAGATCATGAGAGATCTTGCCATTTTCTGGTGTCTTCTTCAATTTCTTTCTTCAAAGATTTAAAGTTCTTGTCATACAAGTCTTCCACTTGTTTGGTTAGAGTTACTCCGAGATATTTTATGCTATTTGTTACTATTGTGAAGAGTGATGTTTCTCTGATTTCTTTCTCAGCCCATTTATCTTCTGTGTACAGGAGGACTACTGATTTTTTTGAGTTAATCTTGTGTCCTGCTACATTACTGAAAGTGTTTATGAGTTATAGAAGTTGCTTGGTAGAATTTTGGGGGTTGCTTATGTAAACTATTATATTATCAGCACATAGTGAGAGTTTGACTTCTTCTTTTCTGATTTGTATCCCCTTGATCTCCTTTTGTTGTCTTATTGCTCTAGCTAGGACCTTAAGAACTATATTGAATAGATACGGAGAGAGTGGAAACCTTGTCTTGTTCCCGATTTCAGTGGGATCGCTGGAAGTTTCTCTCCATTTAGTTTGATGTTGGCTGTTGGCTTGCTGTATATTGCCTTTATTATGTTTATGTATGTTCCTTGTATCCCTGCTCTCTCCAAGACCTTTATTGTAACACCTGTGTCTGTGTTACCCTCTCGGTACAGTTCGCGTGCCATTGTACCATATGTGAGCCGGGCAAGGGACTGGAGATTGAAAGAATACACAAGAGACCTGGGTCATTTGAAAGGAGATTTATTTAAACTTGGGAAAATCCTTATATACCTAGCTGCTGCACAAGGAATTTCCCCCAGGCATGTGGGAAACTGCCACACCCAAGATGGAGTAAACAATGTCCTATAGCTAATCACCAGGTGGGACAGAGAGAGTACAGGAACAAATAGGAAACACTGGCTGGCCAGAGACTGTCCTCAGAATAAACCCCGAGAGCAGGGGTAGACCCATGGGCCCTGCACTTTATCATGAAGGGATGTTGTGTTTTGCCGAAAGCTTTTTCAGCATCTAATGAGATGATCATGTGGTTTTTATTTCTCAGTTTGTTTATATGATGGATTACGTTGACAGATTTTTGTATGTTGAACCATCCCTGCATCTCTGGGATGAAGCCAACTTGATCATGGTTGATGATGGTTCTGATGTGTTCTTGGATTCGATTTGCCAGTATTTTATTTAGTATTTTTGCATCAATGTTCATGAATGAGATTGGTCTATAATTATCTTTCTTAGTAATGTCTTTTTGTGGCTTGGGTATCAGGGTGATTGTAGCCTCATAAGAAGAGTTTGGCAATGTTCCTTCTGCTTCTATTGTGTGGAACAATTTGAGGAGTATTGGTATTAGTTCTTCTTTGAAAATCTTGTAGAATTCTGAGCTGAAACCATCTGGTTTAGGCTTTTTTTTTTTTTTGGTTGGGAGACTTTTGATGACTGTATTTCTTCAGCAGTTATAGGTCTGTTTAATTTGCTTATCTGGTCTTGATTTAATTTTGGTAAGTGATATTTATCCAGAAAGTTGTCCATTTCCTTTAAGTTTTCCAATTTTGTGGAGTACAGGTTTTTGAAATATGTCCTGAGGATTGTCTGTATTTCCTCCATGTCTGTTGTTATGCCCCCCTTTTCATTTCTGATTTTGTTAATTTGGATATTCTCTCTCTGCCTTTTGGTTAGTTTGGATAAAGGTTTGTCTATTTTGTTAATTTTCTCAAAGAACCAACTCTTTGTCTCGTTGATTCTTCGTATTGTTTTCTTTGTTTCTGTTTTGTTGATTTCAGCTCTAAATTTGATTATTTCCTGCTGTGTTGGAGGAAGGTGGCCTCAATTTGTAGGAGGAGGGCCTGCTTGTTCGTCCCAGCTCAGCTGCCCAGCTAGCTTAGCCCCAAAATAACCACACAGAAACTGTATTAATTAAATCTCTGCTTGGCCCATTAGCTCTAGTTTCTTATTGGCTAATTCTTACATCTTAATTTAACCCATTTCTATTAACCTGTATATCACCATGAGGTCGTGGCCTACCAGCAAAGTTCCAGCATGTCTGACTCTGGCAGTGACTCCTTAGCGCCTCTTCAACTCTGCCTTCTTCTTCCCAGCATTCCGTTTAGTTTCCCCCGCCTACCTAAGTTCTGCCCTATCAACAGGCCCAAAGCAGTTTCTTTATTCATTAATGATAATCATAGCACACAGAGGAAATCCCACATCACTACCATCTAGTTCTCTTGGGTGAGTTTGCTTCTTTTTGTTTTAAGTTTTCAAATGTTTTGTTAATTCACTAGTATGGGATTTTTCTAGCTTCTTTATGTAGGCACTTAGTGCTATGAACTTTCCTCTCAACATTGCTTTCATTGTGTCCCATAAATTTGGGTGTGTTGTGTGATCATTTTCATTGAATTTTAGGAAGTCTTTAATTTCTCACTTTATTTCTTCCTTGACCCATTGTTGATTCAGGTGAGCATTGTTTAATTTTCATGTGTTTGTGGACTTTCTGGAAATAGTGTTGCTGTTTAATTCTCGTTATAAGCCATGGTGATCTGATAAAATACATTGGGTTGTTCCAAATTTTTGTATCTGTTGAGGTTTGTTTTGTTACCAAGTATGTGATCAATTTTTGAGAAAGTTCTATGTAGTGCTGAAAAGAAGGTATATTCATTTATGTTTGGATGGAATATTCCATAGATGTCTGTTAAGTCCATTTGAGTCATAACATTTGTTAGTTCCCTTATTACTCTGTTCAATTTTTGTCTGACTGACCTGTCCAGTGGTGAGAGGGGAGTGTTGAAGTCTCCCACTATTAGTGTGTGGGGTTTAATGTATGATTTAAGCTTTAGAAGTATTTCTTTTACATATGAGGATGCCCTTGTATTTAGGGCATAGTTGTTCAGTACTTAGATTTCTTGATTGATTTTTCCTTTGACTAATATGAAATGTTCTTCTTTGTCTCTTTTGATTGATTTTAGTTTGAAGTCTATTTTGTTAGATATTAGGATAGCTACACCAGCTTGTTTCTTAGGTTCATTTGATTGGAAATTTTTTTCTCAACCCTTTACTCTGAGGCAATGTCTGTCCTTGAGGTTGAGGTGTATTTCTTGTATGCAGCAGAAGGATGGATTCTGTTTTCATATCCAATCTGTTAGCCTGTGCCTTTTTATAGGTGAGTTGAGTCCACTTATAATAAGGTATATTAATGACCAGTGATTGCTATCTCCTGTTAGTTTAGTTTTATTGTTGGTGATGTTAATTTGTATATTTTCCCCTTCTTTTGGATTTGCTACTGAGAGATCATCAATTGTCTGTGTTTTCATTGATGTAGCCAAATTCCTTGGGTTGGAGTTTTCCTTCTAGTACTTTGTGTAGGGCTGGGTGTGTGGCTAGGTATTGGTTAAATCTGGTTTTGTCATGAAATACCTTTTTTTGTCCTTCTATGGTGATTGAAAGTTTTGCTGGGTATAGTAGTCTGGGCTGGCATCTGTGGTCTCTTAATGTCTGCATAACACCTGACCACAACCTTCTGGCTTTCATTGTCTCCATTGAGAAGTCAGGTGTAATTCTGATAGGTCTGCCTTTTTATGTTACTTGACCTTTTTCCTTTACAGCTCTTAATATTCTTTCTTTATTCTGTATGTTTAGTGTTTTGATTGTTATGTGGTGAGTCTATTTGGTGTTCTGTAAACTTCCTGTATCTTTATAGACATATCTTTCTTTAGGTTGGGAAAATTTTCTTCTGATTTTGTTAAATATATTTTCTGTGCTTTTGAGTTGAATTTCTTCTCCTTCTTCTATACCTATTATCTTAGGTTTGGTATTTTCATGATGTCCCATATTTCCTGGATATTTTGTTAGATTTAATGGTTTTTTAGACTGATGAGTCTATTTCCTCTATTGTATCTTCAGCACTTGAGATTCTCTCTTCCATCTCTTGTATTCTGCTGTTGATGCTTGCATTTGTAGTTCCCGATTGCTTACTCATAATTTCTGTTTCTATAATTCTCTCATCTGTGTTTTCTTTATTGTCTCTATTTCAGTTTTCAAGTCTTGAATAGTTTCTTTCATATGCTTGATTGTTTTTTCTTGGTTTCCATTAAGGGATTTGTTGATGTCTTCCAATTTTTTTGTTTGTCTGTTCCTCCATTTCTTTGCGGGAATTTCTCATTTCCCCTTTAATGGCCTCAAACATTCTCCTGAAGTTAATTTTTTAGGTCATTTTCTTCTACTTCATCTATATTTGGTTGTTCAAGTCTTGCTACTGTAGGGCCACTAGATTTTACTGGTGTGTTGCTCTTTGTGGTGTTACTTGTGTTCTTACCTTGTCTACCCATCTTTTCCTCTAATTGGTGTAGTTGGGGCTGTCTGTGACTCTGGTGATCAGTCTTCCAGGTGCCAGTGGATCCAAGGCTCTGATGATTGCTCCTTGTGAAGCAGTCAGTGCTATGGTTCCAGTCATGCCAATGGTCACTCTGTGTTCCTGGAGGTCGCTCAGCACTCCCCTGGTTTGCTCTGCTCTCATGGAGTTTGCTGTCTAGGCCTGCTCTGGCCTAGGTTGCTGGCTCAGACCTGTTTCTGTAAATGTCCCTGGTCTGGATTCACTCCTGCAGAGGTCCCTGGCTTGGGGTTGGTCCCACAAAGGTCTCTGGCTCTGATCTACTCCTTCGGAGGTCCCAGATTTTGGTGTGTCCAGACCTGCAGAGTACCTGGCTCAGACCTACTCCCTCAGAGGTCCCAGTATCATGCCCAGACCTGCAGAGGTTTCTGGTTCCTGCCTAGTCCCTCAGAGGTTCCAGACCAATGCCCAGACCCACAGAGGTCCTGACTCAGGCCTGTTTCCTTGGAGGTCCCAGACTGATGCCTGGACCTGCAGGGGTCCTGGCTCAGGTCTGCTCCCTTGAAGGTCCCAGACTCATGGCCTGGACCTGCAGAGGCCTCTGGTTCCTGCCCACTCCATCAGTGGTTGCTGTGAGAGTGGTAGAATTTACCACTATGTCATGCTCTAGTTTGGTACATTTGCCATCTTCCTTTGAAAATAATGGCTATCCTGCTGTTATTTGATGGGATGTTCTATGTTTCCATTAAATGCCAGATGACGCTGTTCTTTAGGCTGCTTCCGACCTTGCTAATTTTCAGTCTCCTTGTGCAGTGAATGGTGAAGCCTGTGGAAATCTGGTTGTCGGTTTCTTCTTGCAACTGCACTGGACTTTGTTTCTTTTTAAAATTCTACTCTCAATTACTACTAATGATCTAATAATTTTTTGATTATTTGACCCTTTTTCATTATGAAATGACCTTATTTATTCCTCTTTTGTCAGAAACCTATGTTGATGGTTATTAACATAGATTTAATAGCTGTCTCTTGATTTATTTTATGTTCATATGTGTGAGAGGTTGTACACAGGTCTGGGGGTTAGAAGGCATTCTCAGGGGTCATCCTCAGATATGGTCTGTGTGTCCTTTGAGACAGAGTCTTTTACTGGCCTAGAACTCACCAATTAGACTACACTGGCTAGGAACTTTCTTCTCAGCAGTATAAATTTTAAAATCAAATATGATGCTGTCTGCCTACAAACTGATGCCCCAAAACATTCCAACGTAGCCCTCAAAGTGTCTTTCATCCTTATCTTTCTTCCCTTGTATATAAGAGAAATATTTCAGTTGCTTTAAGATTTTGCTTGTTGCCGATTTTTTTTCAATTCAAGCAATGTACTTTGTACTCTGTATATCTAGTGTTTTTGAGTTAAGTTTAGATCTCTGATTTTGTAATTTTCCTCAAATTTGGAAAGCTCTAAGCAATTATTTCTTGAAATGTTTTTTCTTTCGCACCATCCCCCTGTTAGATAATCTAGTTATGTAACTAAGAGGACAGTCAAAGGGTGCTATGTTTAGTTTTAGTTTTAATTAAAAGTAACAACAACAATGATGATAATGATGGTAATAATAATACAATTTTTGTATGTAGGGTGTTATTCCATACTGCAGGCTGGCTTTGAGCGCACTATGCAGCCCATGTGACCTCAAATCCATGCAATTCACCTGCACTAGTCTTTCAAGTGCTAGAATTACAGGCACGAGACAACACACCTACCTATAAATTGTATGTGTGTATGTGTGTGTGTGTAACAAGATTTAGGTTGATTACAAAACTCACTGGGAAGGACGGAATACCTTTCATGCCATTTATCCTCATACATGTATAGCCACTATCCTACCCTAGAGGGGTACATTTGTTGCAACCAATGAACACATCACTGACACACCATCCGCTGAAGTCTGTACACGGTGTGCACTGGGTTCCTTCTTGGGTGTACTGTGGCCTTCAACAGATAGCACCCGCCCTTGCATTGCTGTGCATGGCAGTTTCCCTGTCCTCCAGGTCTGTTCTCTGTCTCGTTATGCTTTCCTTCTGCTCCCCTGCAAACTGCTGGTTTCTGTTCTCACAGCTTTGCCTTGTCTTGAATGTCACGCAGCTGGAATAGTACAGTGTGTGGCTCTGAGTGGTCACTTTCTCACATAGTTGTATTCTTTGCATCTCAACCATGTATTCCTATGGCCAGGTGTGCAATTCTTCTCAGTTAGCAGTCCATTGCCTGGTTGTGCCATTATTTATATCTGTGCACCTACTAAAGAGCATGCTACATGCTTTTCAGTCTTGACAGTTTTTTTTATTTAAATAAAGGAGCAACCATAGTCCACATTGAGGTTTTGTAAGAACATGTTTTGAATGTAGTTGGGTTCATTGCCAGATTATATACATTCCTACCAGCAATGACAAGAATCCCTGTGATTCCACAGCCTCACCAGTGTTCAGTGTTATCAGTTCTGTGGGATTCCATTGTCTAATGTAGGGATACATTGCTGTTATTTACATTGTCATTCCATAATGACACCCGATGTCAAGCATATTTTCATGTGATAAGTTGCCATACACATGCACACACATACACACACATACACACACACACTTCCCCATACACACCCTGACATACATATATATGTGTGTGTACTGTATATTTATATATATATATATATTCCATATATATGGTGCATGCACACATACCATGCATATATGCCTTATCTATGTGTATATACACACACATATATAGTGTATGCATACACGCATACATACCTTCTGTGAAATCTGTTAAGGATTGTGGTTCATTTTTTAGTCAAGTTGTTCATTATCTGATTAAGTTCTATTTTGGAGCACTGTACTTTGTTGGTAATATCTTTTATAAACAGCTTCTGCTGCTCTGTGTTTTGTGTTCTCATTTCCTTTACATTGTCTTTCACAGAAGTAGAAGGTTTTAAATTAGTGACGTTCACCTTCTTCCCTGAAGGATTTATTTTGTGTCACATTTAAAAGACAATACTCCAAACCTCTCAGGTTTTCCCCTGTGTTGTCTCCTGGGAGTTGTATGGTTTCACATTTCACATTTTGACCTGTGAACCATTTGGATGATTTTTTGTGTGTGTGTGTGAAGATTGTAGAAGTCTGTCTAGGCTCAGTTTACCCTCACATGGATGTCAAAATATCTTAGCACCATTTGTTGGAAATATTTCTTCATGACATTACTTTGTGTCTTTTTCATTGACCATGTCCACTTCTGAGCTCTGCTCTCTTCCACTTAGCTGTGTGCATACTTGTAGTAATGAGGGGAGCAGGCCATGTCCCACTGCCCAGCCAGCTTAACCCCCAAAATAACCACACAGAAACTGCATTAATTAAATTACTGCCTGGCCCATTATATCTAGCCTCTTCTTGGCCAACTCTCACATCCTGATCTAACCCATTTCCACCAGTCTGTGCAATACCACGAGGTCGTGGCTTACCGGGAAAGATTCTAACCAGCGTCAGTCTCAGGCAGGAGCTTCATGGCGTCTGCCACCCTGCCCTTCTTCCTAGCATCCAGTTCGGTCTACTCCACCTATCTAAGTTCTGCCCTATCAAAAGGCCAAGGCAGTTTCTTTATTCAACCAATGAAAGCAACATATAGTCAGAAGGACCTCCTACACCATTTCCCCTTTTCTGTTTAAACAAAAACAAAAGGCTTTCACTTTAACATAGTAAAATTACATATAACAAAACAGTTATCAAGCAAGAATTACAGTTACAATATTTAGATCTATTTTATCTTTTATCGTAACAATGGAAAACTATAACTATAACTATCTATCTATTCTTCAACTCCATCAAAGACTCCAGAAGGATATAATATTACCTATGTAAACTGGAAGTAAGTAACTTCTAAAACTCTAGAAATGACAGAGACATCTTGCTGCCTGTACAGTCACTCAAAGTTCTTCTGTACCATTGGGGCATCCATCTTCAGCCTACAGGCCCATAGTATCCAGCAGACTTTTCCATGAAGCAGGAAATTTCAAAGACAGTTCAGTCACTTTCTTTTGTATACTGCAGAATGTCTCGCAGACTCTTTCATGAAACAGGAACCCTGAAGGATCATCTCACCTTTAGGCAAGTTCAGCAGCCATCTCTCTGTGGGTTCTTCATTCCAGTTTATGCAACAGTCCAGACAAGAGCAGTTTCTTGCCCAAATGGCTAACCAACTCCATAAGGAGCCTCTTCAATACCCATCTTCCTCTTGAAGTAGATTGGTGCTGCCAGGAGCAGGCATGTCTCATTGTCATGAAAAGTCATAAGTTATTAAAACATTTTAAATGCCATATTCTGTAGTCTTTGAAAGATATGAAGAATGCCTATCTAACTGAAATATATCTCTATATATCTAGAAAATCTAACTGAC
>PVIU01014621.1:25436-51322 GCA_004026605.1 Ondatra zibethicus | reverse complement strand
CTGACTAGACACCCTGAATCCCAAGTTTCCAATTCTGAGAATTTCCTCCAGAGTCAGTGCTATAATTTGAGAAGGAACTACTTGTTACTTAGACCGAGGGGTACCCTCTTTGTCTGCAAACACTGGGGTGTTAGACACATGCAGTCACTCTCAGCTTTCCAGGTGGGTGCTGGCAATCCAAACCCAGGTCCTCGAGCTTATAAAAGAAGCACTTTGCCTACAGAGCCACCTCCCGAGTCAGAGGCTGTATGCTGTGGCTGAGCATGAGGGCTGCCCAGCTAATCAGTAAAGACAGGTGCCCTGGAAAGATTGGCCGAGCTAGCTACTTTCTTAACTGACCTATTTTCAGCCAAACCTCACAAGGTTTATGAAAAACAGGAAATTATGGCTAATGCAAAAGCAGGCAGTAAATGGGCAGGATCCGCCTTCTGAGAGAGACAAGACCCTAGAGTGTAGACAAAGTCGTTCAGAGACTTGAGGTGATGTCGACTTATAGAGAATGAGATTAGAACTTTTCTCACACCACATTACACAAGCTGAATACAAAATGAATTAAACATATCACTGTAAGATCAGAAAAGAAAGGTAAGAAATAGGAAAACTACTAAAAGAAGACACAGAAGAAAAGTTCTATGACATTGGTTTTGGCAAAGGCCATTTGGATGTTGCCTTGATTGGCTCTGCTGTCAACTGGACAGAACCTAGAACATCAATTGAGGGATCGTCAATATCTGATTGACTGTGGGCACGGGTGTAAGATTGTGTTGATGATTGGTGTAGGAGGGCCCAGACCACTTTGGGCAGCCCCATTCCCTAGGCAGGGAGACTACACCAGCATCAGCATAAGAAAGCCAGCCAGCCAGCTCCATCCCCTGTGGTTCCTGGAATATTTCCTAGGCTCTGAAGTGAGTTCTTTGGTCAAAGGTAATGTTGTGTGGAACAGCAAGCAGGCCTCCTTCAAGTTCCTGCTCTGACATCCCTCAGTGGTGGGTGGTGATGTAGAATTACTTGCAAATAAACCGCTCTATCCCCAAGTTGCTTTTGGTTCAGATATTTGTCACAGGAACAGAGAGAAAAATCAATGCAGATGTTTCCTAAAACACAATTAAAAAAATTCCCAAGGTTGACCTGAGATTTTATCAAACTGTAATATTCCTGTAAAACATAGCAGACAATCCACAGAGGGAGAAAAGGTTTGCAACACACAGTCTGATAAGGGGTTAATATCCAAGGAGATAATAAACTTAGTCAAAGATAAACAAATAGCCTAATTGCAAAATGGACAGAATGGATACTAATCATAAAAATTTGAAAGCTGGGATGGAGAGAGGGCTCGGTGGTTAGGAACACTGGCTGCTCTTCCAGAACACCAGAATTCAATACCCAGCACCCATATGGGGCTTACAACCACTTGAAACTCCGGCTCCAAGGGATCTGATGCCCTCTTCTGGCCTCAGGGCTACTGCATGCACATCGTTCCCAGACGTAATTTCAGGCAAAACACCAGTAGGCATAAAATAAATAAGTCTAAAAAAATGTGTAACTAAAGCCTTTGTTACATAAAAGACAAAAACCACACAGATTCCACTGAGGGTTTACTTGGAGGAGTCTGAAGACAATATTTAGGACTGGAAAAGACATAAATGAAAATTAAACTAGCATTGAAAATTCAAAGGGCTTAACTATACTTGTAACATCACATCTGAAAACCGAGCAGGCAAATAAGCTCGGCCAATGAATGCAAAATCTGCAAAAAAATAACCATTTCTCCTCCTGCAAAGTGACCGGCCCTGTGGAAAATACATAGCCAAGGATTGTGCTGTTGGCTTTACAGTACAGAATTTTCTCTCTCCTGTGAGGTCTCATTCTAAAGGCTCTGTCTGTTTTACAGGAAAGAAATTCGGGTTGAAAATGCAAAGGCTACTGGGGACATGCCCATCACTGTGGAATATGTGGAATACAATCTCTACATATATCTAAAGAACCTGATTAGTCTAACTATAAATATGACAAACACAAATGACTATTGACCTATAATTCTCAGTACCTATATAGCTTAAAGACTAAGACTTCATATTAGAATATTATACAATCTTTAAACAACTGTGCAGAAAATAAGGACAATGACCTCAAAATGTAAACAATGTATAAGTATCTTGGTCAGAGGTAGAAATGTATAGTGCAATATGATAAATATATCCTAAAATTGTATTAGTATACAAAATTTCTTAAGCAGAGGTATAAACATGCATACATACAATATGACAAAATAACTTTGCATAGTTGTACAAATATAGTAAACAGAAATAGGAGCATATTCAATATAACAAATATAATTTGAATTTGTATCAATATATAAGAATCTATACCAATGTAAATTTTTTTTAAAGATTTATTTATTTATTGTGTATATAACATTCTGCCTCCATGTATGCCCACACGCCACAAGAGGGAGCCAGATCTCATTACAGATGTTTGAGAGCCACCATGTGGTTGCTGGGAATCGAACTCAGGACCTCTGGAAGAGCAGCCAGTGCTCTTAACCACTGAGCCATCTCTCCAGCCCCTCAATATATAAGGATCTATACCAATGTAAATTGTCTACAAGTAATAGCTCACAATCTACTCACAATATATTAAATCTATTACTCACTATCATTATTATTAGTGTGAGTATGCTCACACTAATCTACCTATTATCCCATTCAATTTCCCTTTTTTTGCCAAAGAGATCCCTAAGCCAACACAATTTCTAACCCAATCCCCAACCCTATATCAGTTATAATCAACCCCTTAATTGATGTCCCTAACCCTGAGGACAACCTTTGTTGGGAGAGAGTATGTCATCTTCAAGAATTGCTACCTGCTGTCATGGGGGCAATGTTCTTTCTGTGGGATACTGTAAAAGTAAAATGATGGTTAAGTTTCAAGATTACTGTCTGGTATAATTGCAAATAGTCTCTGTATAGTCGATAGGGTTTTTCTAAAGTTGTTATTTTGAGTTCTGGCCAGAACATTGTAAGAAGGTGCATCATTTCAACTAACCAAGTTGGAATCGTCTTGAGCAGCTGGTACCCAAAACCGTTCTTAAAGTAATGCTATCAGCATCATGGCATCATAATATCCAGATGGTATCACTGTTTTGGGGCCCCATTTTCTTCATCGAAACTTCAAAGATTACTGCAGGAAAATTTATTGTTCATTGTGGAAAACTTAAACATTGTTCATATAGACATATATCCAATTAAAGATATCATAGAAACAAAAGCATTTATGGGGAAATGTAAAATCTTTCCTAAATTCTTTCCCCTGATATGAGACAGAAACTCTGAACTTTTCTTTTAACAACATGCTTAAATTTAGAGAAGGATAGCCACTGTCTAACTCCAAAGTCAGCTTTAATTTTTAAGTAGAGATATATACATGTTCAGGTAATCAAATTTTACCCTGAGATGATATGTTACCATTAGTCAGATTTCTTTTTGCTTGGTGATTCTTTCTGGATAGCTATCTTTTCTTCTTTAGGCATCTAAGTGCTCAAGGTCTCTTGACTTTTTGAAGATGCGTATTTTCCTGCAAAGACAAGAACAAAACCCTGCCCCAACCCTTATGAGGTTTCCTTACCACTTGTGGATGAACTATCATGTCTCTTTCTCAAGAGGTCTCTCTTTTTCAAATCAAATCTTTATTGATTTTGATGGTATCCACAGCTTTTCTTCTCCTGTGGAAACAAGCGCAAAACCCTTTCCCTAACATAGCACATCTCCTGGTTTCCATTCTAAGGTCAACAGATGTCGACCTTAAAACCTGAATAAGTGTCAATGGTGTGGTATACATATTTTAATTTTCCAAAATCTGCAAAGTGGAACACATCCATCTGCCATATTTCATTCCTTTGAGTACCCTTTGGGTTACTCCCTGCAGGTAGTGGTATTTGGTTATAGAAAGAGCAAGTAGGTCATCTCCTTATAATCTCCTTAACTTGCTGCCATGTAATAAAAAGCTCTTTAAACTTTGCTATTGACATGATGTTTTTTATAAAATTCTGAGCCCTTCAACACACTTTCAATCAATAATAGATCAATTTAGGCATTACCTTGTGCTAGAGGACCTAGCAGAACTATATGGGATTGGATGTGTGTTATGTATATGGGACAGAGCCTATTCCTCATTATATCTTGAACCTGAATAAATAATGAAGTCTATTGGGTATCATCTGGTATAAATTCAACAGTTTCAATATGCAAGACAACTCTTTCTGCATATTGTGAATCCGTAACTAAATTGAGAGGTTCAGGTTTTCAACGGGCAACTGCTTTGAGCTTAAAAAAGGCTGATTCCCTAATCACACATTTATTAAAAGAATGGCCATCATGGGTATGCCTGCACAAATAGAAATAAATAATGGTCCAATCTATGTCTCTAAAAAATGAAATGGTTTTATGCTTATTATAACATAAAATATATTACAGGTATATCAAACAATTCTACAGGTCAGGCAGTTATCAAAAGATCAAATCAAACTATAAAAAATATGTTAAGGGGCTGGAGAGATGGCTCAGTGGTTAAGAGCACTGAATGCACCTCCAGAGGACCCGAGTTCAATTCCCAGCACCCACATGGCAGCTCGCAGCTGTCTGTAACTCCAGTTCAAGAGAATCTGACATCGTTATACCAATGCGCATGAAATAAAAGTTAAATAAAGTTTTTTTTAAAAAAAATATGCTAAACAAGCAGAAAGGGATGAAAAATACTCCCCAAAATAGATTTCATAATGCTTTATTAACCTTACATTTCTTAATGCTAATGAGAAAGGAATAATAGCAGCAAAGAGACATTGGATAATAGAAAAAACCTTCTGAATTAAATCAGCCGGTTTATTTCAAGGATGTGTTGACCTCATACGCGATTATAATAAAGTATTCCCACACTAGCTCAAAATGAATTATAATAAAGGTCTCATTATTCAGGGTTAGACTCACAGATCAGTATTCCTCTACATGAGCAGGGAACAGGAACTGATTCCAGCAGACAAGGGGCTGTGCATATTTTCTACATCTGTTATATAATACATGTGGCCACATCCAGAGTGTGCCAGTATCTTAAAGGCTATTGGTTGAAGGAGTTCCCACAACACAGACTGGCCTCAAACTCAGAGATCTGCCTGACTCTGCCATCTGAATGCAGGGGTTAAAGGTGTGTGCACTACCACTGGCCTAGGAAGGCATATTTTATACCTATTGTATCTGTGGGTCTTCCTAGCGAGAACTCTCATGGGCTCAATTCCACTATCACTCAGAATAGTTGAATCAACATTAAATGTTAAATTATATATAGAAATAAAAATCAAATCCACCTATTACACTTTCTGTTCCTATACAAAAGATAATGTGCCCTCTGTTGTGATACTGGCATGACTAGAAAGGGTTCAATCATTTTCCAATTGGATTTAAGGTCACATCACACAAACCCCATCTCTGCAGGGAGCTTATGTCTGATACTGAAAGCTCAGACAAAGGCCATGGCTGCAGAAGTCCCAGGGACCAGTGACAAAGCACCTATGACAGTTGTGAAACAGATATGATTTCCCTATCACACGGCCTTGTAAATATTGGTCTTCACGGATGGCCACTCCTGTCAGTCTCATAAGGACGTTGTCTTCCCTTACAATGGGCGGTGGGCACTGCAGAGACTCACACCTGCTCATGTCCTGAGGGTAAGTGACACTGTGACAGCACAGAGGCCAGTGCTCAGGCAAACCCTGCAGACACTGAGCAGGCCACAGAGCAACCTGCTCCAAGGCTTTGGGATCACAGCACAAAAGAGGTGGGAAAAAGAAAACTTATCTTCAAAGTTTGATTTAAAATGACTCAGACTAAGACTACATTATGATAAAAGAAGAAACACGGTTTTGTTTTGTTTTGTTGTCTTGTGTGGTCCAGGCTGGTCTTGAACTCAGTAAGTCACAGAGGAGAAGATAGAACTTGTGATCCTTTTCTCTCAGCTTCAAAAGTGTTGAGCTTACAGTTGTGCGCCAAGAGGCTTAGCTTTGTGATAATACAATCTAATTGTCATTTTTAATGAAAGATATAACAGTACAACCATACAATTACTATCTCAGGCTTTCATAGAGAGCAAAAATCTGACACTAACAGTGTATATGAGCCCTAAGAGGAACAGAAATGGGGAGGGACGTCTTTAGAAATTAGTGAGTCTAGTGGGGCTAGAGAGATGGTTCAGTGCTTAAGAACACTTGTTGCTCTTATTAAAAACCCAGGTCAGGTCCCAACCTCATATGGAGCTCCAAAACTATCTGTAATTTCAGTTCCTTGGGATATGATGTTCTCTCCTGAACTCTGCAGGCACCATGAACATAAGCAGCCACAGATATGTCCGCAATGAAAACACTAGATACACATGAAATAAAACCAATGAATCTGAATATTCTTAAATCTAGTTCAGCCTGGTTTGACAGCACATGGGCGTAGCACTAAGAAGACAAGGCAGTAGAATTAAAAGTTTGATAAGAGGCTATATAAGGTGCCTGAGTGAGGCTAAGATACATCCAACACCTTGTCTTAAATAATTAAACATAGTATAGAAGTATTTGCTGAGGGTGTAATATAGTTGACTTTGGTCTGATCCCTATGAATCACTCCAGCCCCACCAAAGCCAATCAGCGTCTATGATGTGTTTACAGCGTAGTCCTGCTGCTTCCCTCTGAAGTGCAGCACTGTTTACGTTTCTGGTTGCCACGATAGCATCCTGAGGGCAGAGTCCATCATGGCAGGGATGGAGGGGTGGCCAGAGGGCCTCTAGCTATGAGGATGGAGTGTGAGGTGACAGGTCTGCTGTGTGCAAACTGAGGCAGCAGAGAGAAGTGAATGCTGGTTTCCTGGTGTCCTTCCCCGGTTTATTCAGCCCAGGACACCAGGCCATGCGATACAGACCCCATGTCAGGTGTGTCTTCCCTCCTAGCTGAACCTCTGTAGAGAGTTTCTTACTGACAGAGCAGAGGCGAGTTTCCTAGAAACGTCTAAGTGTGATCAGGTTGACACTGGAGATTAGTCATCAGCATATCAGTTTCAAGTTAAGTTCCTCTTGAACTGGAATTCCCCACCTTTGGTTGTAGTCTCGGGGGCCAGTGTTATAAACTGAATGTGTCTTCTTCACCCACCCTAATGTGGACGTGGTGCCACTAAGGAGGTGAGCAAGGCTAAACAACGTCCTCAGGGTGAAACAGCACATGGACTATGTCCTTAGGAGGTGACATGGCAGGGTGCCTGCTTCCTTTTCCTTATGTCCCCGTGGGAGGGGAGCACAGAATGACTGGCAGCTGAGTAGAGCCCGCCCCCCCCCAGTGAACCCTGCTCTGCCTCAGTCTTGGTCTTGGACTCCAAAACCACAGGAACTGTGGGAAATGAGTTCTCTTAAGCCACTCAGTCTGTGGTATCTCCCTCCTGCGACACATGAACCCTAATACACGATACGGCTCTAGGAGTATTCTTCTAACTAAACACTGACTGACACTTGCTATGTCGATCTAGGTTCAAGGTGTAGGTCAGAAGCAGAAAGCATGTTAGCATGTGCTAACCCCAAGTGTATTAACCTCTAGGACTAAAAAAGCAGAAAGTATTAAGGTTTTTAAATTAAATGTTTATATTTGTGTGTGAAAGAATGTGAATGCGTCTATGTGTGACTCTCCTTCAAAATACACTCTCGAATTCCCTTCAGCATGTTGCAGATTGTTGGTTTATGTTAGGGTCTGTTTAAGATTTCTACACAAAGGAAAATCATGCTACAAACACTGTCTGCATTTTTGTGAAAAAAATATTTTTGGATATAATTACAAAAATATGTTATTTTCCTTGCATCACTTGAAAAAAAGATGATAATTCTGGATATATAAACCCTCTCAGCTACCTTGGAGTAGGAAATCTGAAAGTAAGTATGTTGCTAACCCCAATGCAAGTACACAAAGACTTGCTGTGTCAGTATCATATCGACAATGAGAACCAGATCATGGGGCTGAAGCGAGCCACCCAGGGCTTCCAGAGAACAGCAGTGACAGCCACAGGAGCAGAGTTCTGAGCATCCTGTCGTGGTCTTCATGAGTGGTACCATGCATTTGGCTACCAAGGCCACAGGGACAAGAGGAATGATGGGAAGGCCAGAAGAATGTTGATGAATTAGCCTGGCACATTCTGGGCAGTGCCGTTCCTCAGCCCTTCCAGAGCCGCTTTCTGCTCTCGTTCCATCTGGAGGCACAGGACTGACTTGCCTTCATGTCTCCTGGATGTTTCAGCCCATGTTTAAAATCAATGTGTCATCATTTCCTCCATGCCGGCCAATTTCTACATAATGTCCAAGATCGCATTCTAGTAAAATTCTGTGGGGCCACTTGGATTTTCTTCTAACCTTCAGACCTGTATCGCTCTCCAATAAGGGGTCCATCATTAAGGAATAGTCCCTCTGGTAATGTCCCTCGGGGTCTCCCAGGATTCTCCTGTGTTCTCAGATCTGTTGGATCTCATGAGGTAGTGCATCAGACCCTAATCCACGCATGACTGGATGCTGACTTAGGAGCTGGTTGCTCCAGCAGAGAAGTGGTGCTGCAGGCTCCCAGCAAGCCTAATGTGGCACAAGAGTCAACATCCTGACTGACACGTGCGGGGTGTGACAGTCACCCCAAGGCTTTCCAGTCAGTATCAAAGGCCTTCAGGATGGGGCTATTGTCTGCTCTGGCAGATGTTTTCCAAGGTAATGAGGTGATGCTGCTGAGCTCTGAGACATGCCTCCTGCTGTTGAATAGGCAGATCTGGAGGAGCTGGATAGCCACACTTGTTTGTCTTTAAATTATTTTTAGCCAACATACAAAACAATGTGCCCCGCTATATCATCACATATACCTGCCCTTGTAGTTCACCCACATCCATAGTCTGTTATCCTCCCTGCTTCCTCCTCTTCCCTCCTGAGGGTCACCTTACCAGTCCCACAGTCCCCTGTGGCGTCCATATATATGTGTATACACAGAAGTGGGTTCTGCAATGACAGAGAACATATAACATTTGTCATTCTTTGGCCTCTCCATCTTCTCTTGTTCCCTTCCTCCCACCTTTAGACATGGTTCTCACTCAGCATAAAGTGAAGTTCCATATAGATGAGAAAAGGAGCAATATTTGCAGTTCTGGGTCTGAAATATTTCATTCACCAAAAAGATTTTTTTCTAATGCTTTCTGTTTTCCTTCCTGCAAATGACATAATTTCATTTTTTATTTAATCTGAATGACATTTTGTAATATACATATGAGTATACATATCTTACAGATATATAACATATATTAATAAATATTTGGCAACATGTGAGATGCAAGCTGACATTTCAGTGATTCAGGAAAATGATTAATTCTGAAATGTCAAGTGTTGGAAGCCTGTCCATCAGGTTCACGTGGTCTCCTGGACACAAGTTTGCATTGGTAGATCAAGCTTAGATTCAAGGCCTTGGACACCATTTTCTTGAGGGCCCAGCAGCGCAGGAACATTCCGGTGATGGAAAGGCCAGAAGACGACAGGATGCAGGCAGCATTGCTGTGGTCACTACAGGTGTGTAGCAAGTGATCCAACCCCAGCCTATGAAATTAACAGTTTCTCTACCTACAGGTGTCAAGGTGGGGGAGGAGCACAGGGCAGGATGCAGAAGCCTCGATTCTGCTCCATTCACCTTCAACTGGGGTGTCCTGGGCAAGGGTGCTCGGGTCACCCACAGGCTTCATGGTGGAGAGGCACTCACAGCTGGGTGTCTGAAGACCCTCTCTCCTGCCCCCTGGCCTCCCCTCTCCTATCACCTTTGCCTAAGCTCTTGCCTCCTCTTCACTCTATTTTCTTTCTCACCTCTTCTCTCAACTCTAAAGTCGCTCCTTTCTCCCCACACCTGGTTGGTGGTTCTTAAATGTTGTGATCAGAGACTTGTATTACCATAATTACCATAAGACAGGGCACAAAGAAAAAGTGGTAGATGATTCTTGCCTGCCTAGGGTAGTTCTTGGAGCCTCCCACAGAACCCCATCTTTCCAAAGAGCTAGGAGATGCAGCTTGCACCTTATGAGCCAGCATCCCACTCTGCTTCCCCTGGCTCAGGCTCCCTCCCCATGCTCCTCTCTGCAAGGCTGTAGCAGATGTTCTTGCCTGTCCCTAGTGTCACCTGCTCTGTCTGAGGGCAAAGACAGCAGGTTTACCCTGAGGATTCTGGTGAAGTAGTGAAGGCTGAGTTCAAGTCTAGGAGCCCAGTTCTTCAATTTTGACAGGCTGAGTGACAATCACAGAAGGGGATCAAAGAGCTTAGGGAGAGTTCTCACACTTCCTGGTTTGACGCTGACCGATGAATCACAAGTTCTCCAAAACTGAACTTGGTATTGAGAGTGGAGGAATCCGCCCACACCGCAAAGGTCCACAAAGAGGAAAGTTAGTGCGACCACAAGCACTGAAGTTTGGCATTCTCAAATCCAGTTGCTGAGGAAATCTGGTGACAGCCACCAAGCCCCTGCTTTGGGCGTCTGTCCCAGGCTTGAACTTTCCTGTTTCGTCCAGCAGGTGTCCACAGCACGGCCAACTCACAGTAGGCATCAAGCCAGAGTGAGATTCATTGGAGCAGCTTTATAGGTAAGTGAGCCACACTCCATGGCAGCATTCACCATCTCAACCTTTTTATCCCTCTCTTTCCCCATGCCCACCCAGAATTCACTCTGCTGGCTCTGGGATGAGGTAGGGGTGCTTCCAGTGCAACACCCAGCCCTAGAGAGGAGCCTGGTTGCTTTGTCTCCTTTCTGGAAACTTTGGTTCCTTTGCATCTTCATAGACTCCTTCACAGCAGCTGAGGGCTAGGAAGTTCAGGGAGAATGGGATGAAAGCAAAATCCCTCCAGCTGCTTGGGTTGCGGTACTTACAGATCCCTGAGAGAGGAAACCTGGGTGCTGAGAGGGACAAGTAGGGGAAGTGAGGCAGGGAGAAGAGGTTATGCACAGGCCAGGCTTGTGCAGGACTCCACGTCCTTCGGGGGAGGGAGCTCCATCTTCTCAGAGATCAGACTCTGTAGAATGTTAGGGGAAATTTGCCATTAGGCAGGGAAGAACTGCATGCCAGAACTAAAGAGAACTAAGAACCTGAGAGTCCTGGAGAATTTTTTTTTTATCTTGAATGAGAACATGATCTTCCAAGAGACAAAACATCATCCTAACAGGGAATGCGCCAGGGTTATTTGTTTCCCAAGAGGCAGCGTCTGTCACTCTTGTGTCCCCACCCCATTTTATACCCTCCTGCCGAACTACACTGCCTGCAGAACTGGGGACATCTGTCTGGATGCCATCATTTCCTGCTGAAGATAACAACAGCCAAAGTTGTGAGTTGAGCTCTGAGAGGATTTTCTCCAGTGAACACTCTAAAAAATTTTACAAGAAAAACTAGTGTTTGAACCAGACTCAAAGGTTGTAGGAGATCAGTGAGTTTCATTCAGGGACCAGAATTCATGGACTCCAGAGTCCAGCTTACTAGTTGAGGACTGCTTTCCAGATAGATGCCCACGGGAATTTAAGTCATAAAATTTTTCATAGTTACAGGCATGAAACTAGATAGCCTGGGTCCCAGGTTAGCCCACAGATTCCCTCTAAGATGATTCCACTCCAGTTTCCATGAGTTTCAAATGTGCCACGGACATGAGCATCCGCCTTCAGCACTTTGGGGTGAGATATGGTTCCTGCCCCTTTTGATGTTGGGGAGTGGACTAGGGATGCTGGCTTAAAACAAGGTGCTGAATGGGAGGTGCTGGGAGGAAGTGATGAACAGATACTGCTCAGCAATGCGTAGAACAGGGTGGGGCTGCAGCTTCTAACTGGGCAGAAATGAAACTGCTTTTCCCGTGATCTTACAAGACTTTCGGTTTTGTTTTTCTTTGGTCTCCCTGTCTCCTCTCTACTCAGCTCTCTGCCCCAACGCCTACCCTGCAAGCAGAGTGTGGCAGACAGAATCTTGCTAAAATATAGCCCAGGTTGTCTTCAGACTCAGTTTTGCAAGTGCTGAGATGACAGGCATGCACCCCGACGCCCCGACTCCTGCTTCCCCTTGCTTTGGGGTGAAGATATCATCTGGAAAGCCCTCAGGGAAACTGGTCCCAAGTTTGGGGCGACATCCCATGGAGGAAATAGGATCTAACCAACATAAACTCGTTGTGATAAGGAGAAGAAAGATCAATACGACAGAAGCAGACATCTCTCTCGGCTGTCTGGGTACAGTGCTGTCACACTGAGACTATTGTGGAGCTATGAACTTAAGCACAGATGGTTGTGTCCCATTGGTGTTCCTCTGCCAGGAGTCAGGGCTTCTGCCTCAGCATCACTTCCTCTAAAATGTCTTGAGATCAAGTCAAAAGCTTTCTCCCCTGAGGGCTTCTCTGAATGAAGATTTGTCAGGAAGGCATCTTCACATTCCTAGGCAGCCCTAAGGGATGCTGTGTATGGTGCAGTTGGTTCTAGGTCTGCAATCACAGTGTGATCTCCTAGAGGCACTAGATGCAGCTCTGTGGGCTTGCACAAGATAAACCTGGTAGAGAAAAGACTGATGCCATCCTCCAGAGGAGCATTTGCTAGTTCATTTCCAAATTCTCAGGTGTCCATCACTTGACCCAGTAGTTCTGATTTCTGAAGCTTCTCTCTCCATGCACATAGCTGTATGTACTCAGGTGATTCTTTGCTAGTTACAGACCTGAGAAAGAAGGCCCAGTATGGCCTCATGGTTCAGACTAAATCTTCATTTCCAGAAATTCCAACTCCTTCATCACATGATTTTGCTCCTTCAGGTTCCATTTCATACTTTCTGGATCTGTCTCAGGTTTGTCTAACTGTTCTGGCCTCTCACCCCATTCCAGCAGATCTTTATAAATGCCGGAACCATGCTGTGTATAGGACTAGGGAACTCTTGGGCTCAGAGAAAATCAGATGTGATTAGCATACCCAAACCTCAGGCACACTGAGCCATGACACAAGTATAGTTGGAGTAACAGGGGACTCCTTACGAGGTCTCACGTTAATGCTACACGTGGGATTGGGCAGCGGGTTAGAGTCTTTTTAAGAACAGTTCGTGATAATTATACAAACTTGATTGTGAATAATATGTGACCCCATGGAAAAGCAAGATTCCAAATTCTCTCCTTCACTTTCTGATAGGATGGCAAACCACGACGAGTTCATGTCTGTAAAATGTTGAAACCATTTGCTATAATTTAATTTTATGTATAGGTTGGGGTTGAACGCAGGGCGCAGTACATATCAGGCAAGTGTCCTTTCACTGAGGATCCCCCACACCCTCGGGACTCATTTCATGATGCTGTTACACTTGACGTGATCATCCACCCATACAATAGCGGAAAGAACCTCATAGATGCAAACTTAAAACAACTGTCAGTAAACTAACTTTAGTGCTAAGGTTACAGAGTAATCGGACGTTTCTATGGCCACAGTTATTCAGGAGACTGAGGCAGGAGGATTGCTTAGGAGTTAGAGCCCGCACTAGGCAGAAAAAAAAAAACAAGGACAGCTCTCCTGAGTACTCTTTCTTCCACAGAAACGTTAAAAACCAGAGAGCCACTGAATTACAAGTCAGAGGTTGATGGCAACAACTTGTATGCCCAACCAAGAAGAAGTCAATTTCAAAACTGGGAGATCTCAGGCTAGAAAGATTTCTCAGTGGTCAAGGGCATTGGCTGCTCTTGCAGAGGACCAGGGATCTGTTCCCAGCACCCACCTACAGACAAGCATCTAGTCCCAGAGGATTCAATGCTGTCTTCTGACCTCTATGAACACCACACACACAGTAATAGACACACATGTATGCAAAATACCCATAAGCACAAAGTAAAAATAAAAAATAAGATCTTAAGCCAACAGCAACAACAAAAGTAGTTAACAGGTGTCGTATCATTTTATTTTCCATTTGCAGAAAAATGGACCCTGCTGGCTCTTAAAAGGAAAACACCAGCAGGTGAGAGGCACAGAGACCAAGCCTGGCCACCTTATGTCACTCAGCCTGATCTGACAGTGACACAAGCTTGGTGAAATATGAATATAGACATTTTTCCTTGCAGTGTAGGTGGCAAAAGGTCAAAGTGAAGATGCCATCGTGGTCAGGATCTAGTGACGATCCTCTTTTCTCTGAAGACTGCCAGCGTCTCACTGGGACATGATGTATTATAGCGTGAGTTTAGCTATCTGTTTTATCGGAACACTGGGCCCATTTAGATGGTTCTACCTTGTTGACCTGGTAACCTCCAAGAGGCTGCATGACCACAGGGGTAGGAATTACAGCATGAAGTTTGAAAAGGAAAGAAGCCTAGTGATTCTGTTTTAACTGTAAGAACCACACCTCCCTGGAAATATGTGGCAGTCTAATAGGAAGAGAGAACCACAACCCGGTTCGTCCTCTCTAAGATCAATGGCCAGAGTTTGTGAGTGAAATTTATTCCCAGAAAGAAAGAAAATAAATTCCCTTCTCTATTGTTCTGTGTCCTTAGGTCCCAAGGGACAATTTTGCTAAGGGACTCTTCATGAAGTAGACACCTAATGAATGAACATCTGAAATTATTCAAGAAAAAGTATCAGTGGTTTTATAGCAAACCTTTACTTCTTTAAGAAAAAAAAAACATAGGTAAATTGCCCTTGTAGTTCATTGAAAGACACAGAATTCAAGTTGTATCATGTTAAATATTAAGAAGGAAATAAATCACTGATAAGATGAAGCTGAAATACAGACGGATCATAATGAAGGATAGCAACAGACCTGAGAAGTCACTACATATATGCACTATCATGGCCTAATATCTATCTCCAAATGACCTATTCCCCCACCTGCACACTGAGCAGTGCCACGGAACTCACTCAGTGAACAATTTTGCTGTTAGCTTCTCAGTATAGAATTTGCTCTATCCTCTTTAGCCTTATTCTAATGGTTCTGCCTGTCTTCCAGGAAAGAATTTTAGTCTGGAAACAGAATGGCTGCTGTGGAAGAGAACATCACCATCGATCCTGAAAGCACCTCCGCTGAGCTGGTTCTAAATGTAGGAGAAGTCACTCTTGGGATAAAAAGTGGGAAGGAAATGCAAAAACACAAGGAAGAGATGCAGGATGGTCTTGGGAAGCAGCATACAAACATTTTAACTGCTGTGTGTGCCCTGCTGAATTCTCAAGGAGGCAAGGTCAAGGCTCATATTGAAAATCAAGACTATAATTACAACAAACACGGAATAGGAGAAGATTTGGAGACCTCTTTCAAGGCTATTCTGCCACTTGCTCAGGACCACCTAGACTTCAAACAGGAAGGACGCTGCTTTTTCATCTCTGTGAAATCATGCAGCCTGGATAACTCTGGTTTGAAGCCTGCCACCATTGCAAGCAATTTGTACTTGAGAAATGGGGCCTCCTGTGTTCAAATGGACTTGCTTACTGCTCTGCAATTCTTCAAAGACCTGGAGGACCCTGGATTAAGATCTCCAATAAGAACAATGTTGTTTGACAAAAGGCCTGGGGAAGATGTGAGAGAAGAACTCTGCAACTACAGACAAGAAGAACTCCACGTGCGAGAGGAACCGCATGTGCAAAAGGAACTGCATGTGCAAGAGGAACTGCATGTGCAAGGGCTGGCTGCAGCTTTTTTTAACCAGGTGGAACTCACAGAAATGGCAAAATTCTCCTTTAGCGAATCCAAGAATGTTGAATATAAATCATTCAAAACAAAAAAGCTGATACAACGAGTTAAAGAAATTCTCGCTAAAACTGTATCTGCATTTGGCAACACTGACGGGGGATATTTGTTCATTGGTTTAGATGAAGAAGAAAAGCAAATAGTTGGTTTTGAAGCAAAGGAGAGCGATCTTGAGCGTCTAGAGAGTGAAATAGAGAAGCGCATCCAACAGCTGCCTGTCATTCACTTCTGTAAGGAGAAGCAGAAGAAGCTACAATACAAATGCAAATTCATCCCAGTCCTCAGACAGGGAGCTGTGTGCTCATATGTGTGTGCACTCAGAGTGGAGAGATTCTGCTGTGCTGTGTTCGCTGAAGAGCCTGAGTCCTGGCACGTGGAAGACAATTGTGTGAAGAGATTTACCTCAGAGGAATGGGCCAAGATCTTAATGTCTAGCAGGCCAGGGTCAGGAAGGGGGATTAGCAATTAGAATACATTTAGCTTGGGAAATAGGAAGACTTTCTCTTTGGAATTTGAAACAAGATCATTAGTACTGACTCTACTCAGTTAGTGATCAACAGTGGAGTTGAAGTCTCAACTGATTCTGCCACCTACCTGGGACACAGATCCCTCTCACCCTGGATATTACATCAACCACCACTACTCCTGTGTAAAGAGAGCTCCAGCATCTCCCACTTGCGCTCCATTTGGGGCAGTAGGCATTTCTTTCAGCAATCTGTGCCTCAGTTGTTTGCTGTTTCTCTCCCCACATTTCCCCCACTGACTCTTCTCCCTGAACCATCCTCCCTTCCAGTCACATTATTAGACAACACACAACCCTAGAGTTTATGATGAGAAAAGTACCTTGTGGTGTGTCAGGTTTGCAAAAGAAAAACCTCCAATGAGGCCAGAGCAGCACCAGCAACCCCGAGTCTGCACAGCTCCCAGCAGCTGCTGCCATCTCCTCCCAAACGCACCATTGCTTGACTAGCCTCCCACCTTCTTTTCCACAGCTTTTCAATAAATATATAGATAAACAAATAAAAACCTCAGCAATGTGCTCACAGGAAACAATCTTCTTCATGAGAAACCATCCATTGATTTGGGCCCAATTAGATCTAGTTTAGAGATGAGAAAGTTTTGATTTAAATTTTAAAATTCCCACAGAAAATCATGGAACTAATAAATTTCAACTCTAGGATCCAAAGCCAAGGCTGCCCGACTCCAAAGTCAGCGTCTGCCCTCCTGAACAGCACAATCAGTGACATGCAGTGATGCGGAATTCCCCTCTGTGTGCTGTGATTACCATTGATTAGTAAAGAACTGCTTAGAGCCCATAGCAGAGCAGGGAAGAAGAGAGCTAGGCGGGGAAACTGAACTGAATGCTTGGAAAAAGGAGGTAGAGTGAGAGAGAAGCCATGTAGCCCTGTTGGAGACAGACGCTGGAATTTTACCCAGTAAGCCACAGCCACGTGGCAATACACAGATTAATAGAAATGGGTTAAATTAAGATGTAAGAGTTAGCCAGTAAGAAGCTAGAGCTAATGAGCCAAGCAGTGATTTAATTAATACAATTTCTGTATGGTTATTTTGGGGCTAAACAGCCGGGAACAAACAAGCAGCCTCTTACTACAATGCAGCTCCATGTTGACAGTAATTGCCTGATTTATGCTGAGAAGAAGGAATACACTTATAGTACTTTATATCAGCCAAATTGATTCCTCTTAAGTGCCAAAACCTTTTCTCTAAAACCTAATATTTACTCAAGTGACTTACATAGAAGGGGATGTTCAGAGAAATGCATTATCTACACTAAGAAATTTAAAAACGTAATTGTCATTGGCGCACGCCTTTAATCCCAGCACTCGGGAGGCAGAGCCAGGCAGATCTCTGTGAGTTCGAGCCCAGCCTGGTCTACAAGAGCTAGTTCCAGGACAGGCTCCAAAGCCACAGAGAAACCCTGTCTCGAAAAACCAAAAAAAAAAAAAAAAACAATAAACAAAAAACATAATTGTCATCAAAAATGTAGTACCGCACTACAGAAGATTAAAAATAGAGAACCATAAAAGAGAACCCATTCTCGTTCTTCCTTGATCCAACAGACAGATTGCAGCTGTTTTTCACTTTTTTTGTCTCCATGCCCAGAAGCATCTTGACTGAGTTTCGTCGTGGGCACACTCCACCTGCTGCCCCTCAGGGATGATGTTCCACAGCCCCTTCCCACTCTGCAGACAAAGCATCTTCTAGGTCACAGCCTAGGCACAGCAGGTCCTTGGTGCCTTTGAGCAGTGAGGGGTTGGCAATGCAGGTTTTCTGTAGCCTGGAGATCAGGCCTGTAGGAAAGGAAGAGGCTGGTGGATTAGCACTTTACTTCATTAAGTCTTAAAATCCAGGACATGGGAGGATTCCAACACTCCAGGGCACTCCACCACAGAACAATACAAGAGAGACACATTCTCCGCCCCACAGGTCACTGTGAGACGATGGCACGGGTGACAATTGTGTCCTCCGTGAAGAGTGGCAGTGGATAGGTACAGAATCCAGGAGGTCCATAAGCAGATCCCTGCTTGCCCAAAGGTTACTAGATAGTGGTAGCAAATGCTACCCCAATACATACTGTTTGGCATTATTTGATTTAAAGCAACTGAAAAACTGCAGATGCAAGAGAGACAATCTAATTCTTTCTCTTCCTAGAAACAGGAGATGAAAACTCCCCCAGGCAATGTGCCCTCTTTGTAGGAAAGAAACATGCTTCCATGGGAATCTCAGAGAAGAGCATTCTATAACAAACCTTTCTTATTTATAATCCCTTTCTCACTGCATTCTCCCTTCGCCCCTTCCATCATATTATTCTTTCCCACAACCTTTTTCCTCCTCCTCTTCTTATTCTTTGTTCCTCCTTCCCTTTGGTCCTGTTCTTCTTCCAAATAAATCCAAATTTTGCATATAAGAGAAGATGATCCTGCTGGGTGGTGGTGGCACACACCTTTAATCCCAGCACTCTGGAGGCAGAGGCCGGCGGATCTCTGTGAGTTTGAGGCTAGCCTGGTCTACAAGAGCTAGTTCCAGGACAGGCTCCAAAGCTACAGAGAAACCCTGTCTTGAAAACCCAAAGAGAGAGAGAGAGAAGATAATCCATATTTCTCATTCCAGGTCTGGCCTATTTTACTAAACAAAATAATCTCAAGCTATAGCCTCTCTCTTAGGAAAGAGAGCATCACTTCATTTTCCATTGTGGCTAAGTAAACCCTCGTTGTGAACAGATGTCAGAGTTACTTTATCAAGTCGTCTGTTGAAGCGTACTGTCCTAATTCCACATCCAGTCTATTGTGAACGTTCTCCAGGCGACACAGACGTGCTGGTATCCCTGTCATCTAGAGACTTAGATTCTTTCAGGCTTCGACACAGGATTAGTGCAAATGCATCCTGTGGTGTGTTTTGTTCTCAGTAATCTCTAGTTTTGTTTCATGATTGCACTAAGTTACATACATAGTAAACTGTTATTATCCTCTAGGGACTGGACCAGGGCAAGTAGATGGAGAGAGGGGAAGATATCTGTTGTTATTATTCTAATATTTTCAAAAACAAGTTTTCTATTTCTTGACAATTTCATACATATGAACAATGTATCTTGATCATATCAAACTCCAGCCTCTCCTGAGATGTGCTCTTCCCATCTTTCCCACATCTCATTAAAATATAATCCACTGAGACCACTAAGTGCTGCCTGCTTAAGTGTGGGCAAGCTACAAGGAGTCACATCTCTGAGCAAAAATGATCACCCCTTGTGCTGGATAGTTTAAGTCAACCTGACACCAGCTAGTCGTCTGAGAGGAGAGAACTTCAATTAAGAAAATGTCTCTATAAAATTGGGCTGTCAGTTATCCTGTAGGCATTTTCTTTATCTTGAAGGCCAGTCCATTGAGGTTGGGGCCATTCCAAGTCTGGTGGTCCTGAGTTCCATAAGAAAGCAGACTGAGCAAGCCATAGGGAGCAAGTCAGTAAATAGCACTCACCCTTGGCATCTGTATCAGCTCCTGCCTCCAGGTTCCTGCCCTGTTTGAGTTCCTGTCTTAACTTCCTTCAGTTAAGGATTACAATGTGGAAGCATAAGACAGATAAATCCTTTCCTCCACAGTTGCTCTGGTCATGGTGTTTCATCACAGCAATAGTAACCTTGACTAAGATTCCGCCTCAGTTGCCAACAGCTTCTCCAGGATGGAGCTTCATGACTACCTCCCCATCCACACTGCAATTATCCACTGGCTGGATCTTGTGTGGGTCGTGTGCAGATGCTCACAGCTGCTGTGAATTCATGAGCACAGCAACCTTGTTATGTCCAGAAATGGCATTTCACAGAACTGGGAAGGGTATTTTAAAACATTTTCAGACGATGGCTTACTGTGTAGGTCAGGCTAGCCTTAAACTCACTGTGCAGCCCAGAATGGCCTCCAACGTGCAGCAATCCTCTTCCCTCAGCCTCTCAGACTGCTGTGAGTAAAAGAGAGAGAGAGTCAGCAAACCAGGAGGAATGGGGCAGGTAGAGAGGTTACCTTATATGTTCAATAGTTCTGAGTCGCTCAAGAAGTGTTTTCCAGTAAGGAAATAGAGAAAGCAAACAAAACAAAGCAAAACTAACAAGAAGAAGCAAAATTGCTGGAGCCACCCAGAGAATCAGTCAGTTCATCTCCTTGACTATCTACTTAAGCGCTCCAGTGCCCTCCATGACCCTGAGAGTTTCAGTTGAAGCTCAGCTGAAGTTCCTGCTGGACCCCCAGTTACCGATGTGGCTCTTAATACTGTGGCATCACTGCGAGTTTCTGCCACTGGTCACGGTGACCACAGCCCGCTGTGCTCCATTCCCTTGATGACTTTTGGCTTCTGTCTTTAGGGATGGAGAGAATTACTCCAGAACAGATTAGCAATCAACTGTAAGGCAGACTGAATTTGTGGCATATCATGGGAGCTGGGTCAGAACTGCCATGAAGCAGATTAGTTCCTGCCTGAGCTACCTGTCAGAATCTTTTAGCTACTTTACAAAAGAACAGTTCCCATGCTGCTCCCCAGAGACACAGGACTCCTACTGTCAGGTACTGATGTGATGTCATCCAAATGCCCCATAGATGTCACACATTTACAGAGCAGTAAAGTCCTCACTTCCAATTGTAATCACGAGGTTGGTAGAAATGCAGGCACAGAGCCTACTCATGGAAGAGGTGGTGTTCATTTTTCTTTATGAATATTTTCTCTTTTAATCTTACTCCCCATTGGAGACATTAAGGCATTGCTTAGAGCTTAGAAACAACCCCTCCAGTGGTTGGAGATTTGACTCAGTATTAGAGTGAGCTTTGAACATGGACTAGGTCTTGGTATTCTCCCAGCCCCAATGTTACCCGAAACTTTCTACTCTAAAAGACCAATTCTTTAGAGATAAATTTGTTTTAATTGTGTATTAAAATCAGTAACTTTTTATAGATTAAAAATGATCTCTTTGCCTGGTATGGTGGCTCTTGCCTTTAATCCTAGAATTTGGAAGGCAGAAAGAGACAGCTCTCTGTGAATTTGAGACCAGGCTGGTCTACAGTGGTGAGTTCCAGGATGGCCAAGGCTATAAAGAAAAATACCTGTCTTAAAAAAGTAAAGAAGAAAAGAAAGAAGAAAAAGAATGAAGGAAAGAAGGTTACAAATAAATCCAACAAACAATAAAGCTAGTTCTTCTTTTAAATAAAATTTTCAATGTTTTATTTAATTTCATTTTATGTTCATTCGTGTTTGTCTTGCATGTACATCTCTGTGAGGGTGTCAGGTCGCCTGCAAATGGAGTTACAGATAGCTGTGAACCACCATGTAGAAGCTGGGAATTGAAGCCAGGTACTCTGGAAGAGTAGTCAGTGCTCCTGACTGAGGAACCATCTCTATAGCCCACAAAACAACTTTTGAAAGTTTAACCACAGGTGTGAGGAGCACCCACAAGGGTGTACAGGTGTGGAAATTGCCCTGACAAGACTCAGGAAGTTCTCTCCCAGAATTAGTGAACAAAGCTGAAACTGTGCACTGCAAACTGGTTCATGCTTGAATCCCAACACTCAGAAATGTGAGGCAGGAGAATTGCTGTGACCTTGAAGCCTGTTAGGGCAAAAAATAAGAAAGAATTTTTTTAAACAGAGGAGGTGAAGGCAGGTGTAGAGAGATAGAAAGTCTAACAGAGACAGACGGACAGACAGACATTGAGAATAAAGGCCATTATCACTAGTTACCAGGATAGTGTGCATATAGAAATCTTTTAATGCAATGATTCTCAATCTTCCTAACACTATTACCCTTTAATACAGTTCCTCATGTTGTGGTGACCCCAAACCATAAAATTATATTCCTTGCCATTTTTTTGGTTTTTTTGAGACAGTGTTTCTTTAACAGTCCTAACTGTCCTGGAAGTCACTCTATAGACCAGACTGGCCTTGAATTCATAGAGATCCATCTGCCTCTGCCTCCCAAGTGCTAGGATTAAAGGTGTGTGCCACCATCACCTTCCTATTTCATAAGTGTAGTTTTGCTACTGCTATGAATCATAATATAAATATCTGTGTTCTATGATGGTCTTAAGTGAACTCTTTGAAAGGATTGCTCAACCCTCAAAGAGGTCAAGAACCAGAGCTTGAGATCGCTGTTCTAAGGGAATGTGAAATTCCTCCAAGAGTCACAGACTCTGTACCTGGGGGAAGAAAACATAGGGACAAGAGATTCACACTCATATCTAGACAGTGAAGGTGAATGTGAAAAGCCAGTGTGGACGGGACGGCTCCTGAAGACACACCCTCTAAACCTAGCACTCAGACTAGGAGACATGTGCTTGTTGCTTTATGTCTTGAAGCCATTTTTCCATTCCACGAGTGAGCACATGCTCTCACTGGCTGCTGGAGACCAGAGAGGATGTTCTCAGTGGTTACAAATCTAAGCTCTGGAGACATAAAACAAGATGAAAGACAAGCAATTTTCCCCTTGTGACAACATTATAAAAGAGACAGAAGGCACATAGAGACTGTGAAAGGGAGGCTGTGATTCACATCCAAACCAAACTCATGAAGTTACAGGAAAGAACCAGATCTCTTACTCTGTCTTTGTCTCTCATTGTCTCTATGTCTCTGTCTTTCTGACTCTGTCTCTCTATCTCTCTCTCTGTCTCTGTCTTTCTCCCTCTCTCTCCCTCTCCTTGTGTGTGTGCATATGTGTTTGGTTAATGACACCAGACTTCACACATACTAGATAAATACTCTACCTCTGAGCTCCATCCCTACCCTGAGCAGAAAGTTTTTGATATGTTCTGTTGGTCCTCATGAGGCCCAGGATAAATTCCTAAGCCTAACTTGAGTTTGGTGAGGCCCAGTGTAACTTCCTGAGCCTAACTTGAGTTTGGAGAGGATTGACTCAGCACAGCCTGACCTAGGCCCGCCTCAGCCCAGCCACCTCTGACGTGGTAGGATATTATTGGCCCTTATTTCTCACTCCACTTCCCCCCCATCCCAAGACTTCTGCCCACTACCTCAGCCCTTTATAAGTTCCTGCCCTGATGCAATAAAGTGAGGTCCTGCTTTAACAGACTCCCAGCTCCGTGTGTATTTCTCCTAGGTGTGTGTGTGTGTGGGTTCAGGTCTGGGTCATTTGACCCTCACCATCGTGCTCAGCCCCAGGGAGAGAGGGTGGGATTGGCTCTGACTCAGTCCTATCTGCTGGAAAACCCAGCAATGTTCCTTGCTGATTCCTTTGGACAACGATGAAGCTGAAAACTTGGGGAACTGAAATATTTACAAAGTAGTAAGCTATGTCAGGAAAATGTAGACATTAAATTGAAGTGTGTGTGAAGGCAAAGATAAAATTACTCGAGAGATGGAGCTGCAAAGTACAGTCATAGAATGTGTGCTTAACATAAAATATACAAACACAAAGAGAGACACATGCATGTGCACATACACACACACGCACACATTCACAAAACACATCCACATACCTGTGTATGTACACATGCAGGCAAAAAGACACACAGGAAAGGGGAAGATAGGGTGAGGGAGAAGAGACTAGCAAGAAGGGGAAAGAAACACACGGGTCTCTCATATATGAATGTAGATTGGCATGTTTGATATGAAGGAAGAAGGAAGTTAATTAGGAGACTAGTGGGGGAGGAGACAGATATGAGGGAGGGTAATGAGCAAGGTACAAACCTATCCATGTATGAAAGCTGCAGAAGATTTCCTTTATTTTGAGCATTAACTAGCTAAAAAGCATTAATGATAAAAAAAAACTGAAATGAAAACCAGCCAGACCTGGAGACACATGCTTAAGAGCCCAACACTTGGTGAGAGAGGATGGCAGAAGGAACAGGAATTCCATGTCCTTGCTGTAACACAGTCAGTCCAAGGACAGCCAGGGCTACCTGAGTCCCTGTCTGACCACAAGAGAAACTAATGGGCACAGTTTATTGCTGTGTGATATTTTGTTTGTGTTCTAACAAATAAATCTTGCTTGGAGTCAGAGGGCAGAGCTAGCCACTAGTTAACCACAGAGGTCTGGAGGTCTATACTGAGAGGAGTACTGTGTGACAATGCTTTTGTACACTGTAAAAATTTGTCATTCATATTGGTTTTAATAGAACACTGATTGGCCAGTAGTCAGGAAGGAAGTATAGGCAAGGAAACCAGACTAAGAGAATTCTGAAATGAGGAAAGGCAGAGACATAGTCACCACCCAGATGCAGTGGAAGCAAGATGAGAATACCTCATTGAGAAAAGGTGCCAAGCCTAAACAAGATAAGACTTAAGGGTTAACCCTTAAATTAAGGGTTAATTTAAATTTTAAGAGCTAGCTATTAATAATCCTGAGCTAATAGGCCAAACCTATTATATTAAAATTAATATAATCCTCTGTGTGTTTAATTTGGCAGCTGGATCCACCCAATTCCTTAGCTTTTTGAGAGTCTAGCTTCATGGTGGAGGTACTGGTGGGAGCTACACTTATTGCCACAACTCCATGGAGTTCCTAGGTCCATGCCAACACCAAGAAGCATGCTGCCACCTGCTCATAAACACCATTTAAGTGTTTGGTGGTAGGGCCTCTTAAAAGATATTCGATTAAAAATGCTGCTGTATTAATCCAACTTATACATTTTGAAAATGCCTTTACCCTCATTGTTTTGCAAGGGATTTGGTGTTTTCTAATACAGCTTCTTCAGTCTCAAGCCAACTTGTAAAGTGATGAATACTGCCCAACAGGAAGTAGACTTTGCTTCCTGAGGTTAGTAGGGTGGAGGCAGAGGAGAACAGAGAACTATACTTTCGTTTTCTAAGAAACAGAACCTTGGAAAGGTGGGGAAATCGAAAGGAAGCCAACCTCAGCCTTTTGCCTGGAACTGCATTACCTCACAGAGGCAAAATGGAGCTGTGTCCTTCTCAAGCCTTAGGCCTGCATCAGTCAGTCTCTGACTCTTGCACTAATCAGGGCTTCTGCAGTCTTCTACTCTTTCAAAACCCCCAACAATATGGATTTTTTAACTCCCCAGGCAAGTTGTTTGTTCAAATTCTCTTGGAGATCAGAAACAGATTCAAATATAATTACAAAGAATTCAGCAAGTGAGGAGTTGGTGACTCTTTCCCGCTCTGCCACAGCAGTGGCCTGGAGCACACTCACTCAATTTCTCACACAGGCAGCCCCCTACCTGTCCTGACAGTGGGAGTCTAGGCTGCACTTCCACTAGCTGAGAGATGAGGCAGGACTGGGGCTTGGGTTGAACTCCAGAGACCAAACAATGCACCCCACAGAGTCCCTAGTGGTCTGGGCATTTTGCCCCTGTGTGTTCAAACCTGAGGTCTCTGGGCACTGGAAGTGACAGAGCTTAAAGGGGATAGGTATGCTCAGTCTTTGTAAAAAAATCTATTCAACACCCTCAAAAAAATAAAAATAAAAACAAAACCCTAAAAATAAATAAACCAAGATTGCTTGTGTTTTCCTGAGATTACTCATTAAGGTAAAGAGCTAAAAAAAAAAAAAAAGTGTATTGATGCATTGCCATATTTAGTATTAAAAAAAAAACAAAGAAAACAAAGCAGTAGGAGGCTTTAAACTCCTAGAGCCACTGGAGTCTTTTCTTGCAGTGCTAAGCGGGGGGGGGGGGG
>PVIU01014621.1:0-25336 GCA_004026605.1 Ondatra zibethicus | reverse complement strand
ACAGAGAGAAACCCTGTCTTGAAAAAAAAAAGTGGCATGGGAGAGAAGGACGCCTTGTGACAGAGCTCACATGGGGGTTTTTATTGGGGCAAAGGTATGGGCAAAGGCGGAGGGAAGAAGGAGGAGACTGGCCTCTGGAGACAGGAAGGGTGTAAGAGAAGAGAGAGCCAGAGAGAGAGAGAGGGAGAAACAAAGAGGTAGAGAGAGAGAGGCAGAGAGAATTAGAGAGCAAGAGAGAAGGGCAAATGCCTACCCGCATCTTCAGAGGAGCAGCAGGAAAGAGAGAGAGGGAAGGAGTGGAGCTTGTCTCTTAAAGGGGGCACCCAGCCCATGCGCACAGATCGTGTGATGACATAGTGGGCATACCCTTGGCTGGCCAGGGTACTGCCTGAGTGCATCCCGCCAGGTCCTCAGGGGGAGAACAGTGCAGGTGCCTGGATGCTAACATTCCTACCTTTGTTTATTATAAAAAGTGAGTTAGGGATGGCAAGTGGGGACAGGAAATGAGGGCACCAAGTCCTCAAAACTGCTTCCTGCTGACATGTGGGCATCAAAATCTTGGGAACCTAAGAAAACTAGGCTGCTGGCAATGACATCCTGGAGTAGATGGTTGTTTCACTTCTGTCCAGGTTCGATGGAACTGTCTGGCACTGCTTGAACATGGCAAGATGTTGGCAAAGCAGAAGATAAAAGTGAAGTTTAGAGAAAAAAAAATCTTTAGGTCCTAGTAATTGAGGGAGGGGTCATCACAAGACCAGGGAAAGGGGGGATGGTACTTATCTGACCTGTTCAGGTGGATCCCAGTCGACTCCCTGGAACTTACAAGAATTCTTTGAGTTTGGGAAAAGATAAGTTTTACACAGGTTAGAAATAGCAGCACACTCACACCAGAAATGATTTTCACTGAAAGCATTAACGCCCTTTCTTCTGTCCAGGAAACTGCGACAGATGTTTGTAGCACAATGAAAACGACCTTTTAAGTCTATAGTTAGAAACCAACTAAGGGAATTTAAAGTCCTGAGCTTGTGGCTACGGTGATATAGTGGTAGTACAATGTGTAGCTCTTCACCAGTGCTAGATTACTAGCCTACCAGGATCCCATCAATTACTATGAAGACTATGAACTTTTGCAGTCTTAATATCACAGTAGCATAATGAGAGAGAGAGACATGTTTTATTCTTTTAAACGTCTCAAATCACTTTCTTTTTACTGGCACTTAAGCCTTTTCATCTTCAGACCTTCATAAGGTGCAATTACACACCTTAAGTCACTTTCTTAGACCCTAAAACACTCTGAGATCCTCACATTTTAAGCTGTCAAACCCTCACATAAACTTTACACCTTAAACATAGTCTTTCTATCTCATTCACTAGGACACACAGGGTGCTGACCAATGAGGGCAGTCAATGCGAAGTGAGTTCCTTTAAATAAAGGAATGGTAAAGGTTACATTGAAATATGTTTTGTGAGTTTCTCTTTTCTTGAGTCTCAGAGCAAGAGGAACCGTGTCCGGGTTTAGTATTAACTCCAGGAAAGTGAGGCCTGTGACCTGAAGGTTGCTGCTGTTAAACTGACAAAGCTACTAGTCCTCAAATGGCATCAATGTTCTGAGAAGTATAGCATTTACCTGAGTTAGCGATTGAAAATGAGAAACACTAACTTGCTGGCTATCTAGACAGCTACTCCCCAGGGTCCTCCATGATAGTTGAGGGCAGAGGTGTCAGGGCAACAACAGTCTTCTGCTGCCAGGTCTAGGCCTGCCAGGTCGCGGAAGGTCCAACAGGGACTAGGAATTTGATGGAGGACCAGCCTGCCTTTGTCTAGGCAACAGCTCAAGGCAGTTGATTCCCCAGTGTCCTGTTGTCCACACTCCGAAGAGGTTCTTGGCAATAGTTGAGGTGAAAGGCAGTTTTTGCTCGGTGACTGGGGTTGCCACTTTTACAGCATGTTCTGGACATGCCTCATATTGCTAGTAGCTAATAGGAAATGCCAGGATGGTCTATCAAGCTTCACACAATGCCAATGTTGTAATTTTAAAAGTGGCGTGAGAAGGACACCATGCGATGGAGCTCACGTGGAGGGGTTTTTATTCCGAGAAAGGGTATGGGGGAAGGGAGGGAAGGAAAGAAACCAGCCTCTGGGGATAGGTGTGGCAGAAAAGAAGAGGGAGGTGGGGAGGGGACAACATGAATGGGGGGAGAGGAACAGGGTGACAGGCAGAAAGACAGAGAGACAGAGAGATAGAGAGTGAGGGACGCCAAGGCCTACCTGCCTGCCTCTTCAGAGGAGCAAAGGGAAGAAGAGAGAGGGAACATCTGGAGCTTGTCTCTAAAATGGGGGGAAAGGGTGGCATAGGGCATGCAGACAGGCTATGTAGTGACTTAGTGCCCATCGGACCCTGGGCTGGCCAGGTTTCTGTCTGAAGGCTCCTGCCAGGTGCTCAAGGGCAGGACAGTGCAGGTCCTGAATGCTAACAGCAGCCCTCTGCCTGCCCCTTCATCTCCCCAGGACGCTCACTGCTCACCTCCCCCCATCCCTCCAGCACCTGCCCTGTTGCACTGGGGCTTAGGCTGCTCAGGGATGGCTGCTAAAGATGGAAGGCTGGCGCTCCTGGTAAGAGACCACAAACAGTTCATTTCTTTTCTAAATTAAGAATTTTTTTCATGCCAGTATTTACTATATATGAACAAATTCCCCTGAATCTCTACCCTCCCTTTGCCCTTCTCCTTCCATCTGGTCCCTGTGTTCTCAGCGAACTTTCATGTTTGTTCTTGTTCTTGTTTTCCTCCATTTAAATGAGAATTACACAGAGCATGAAAGTTCCCCATCATACTTCCTGGAGTGATGCAATGCTCAATCCCCAGAGTACAGCACAGTTTAATTCATAAAACTAGTCCTCTTCAGGTCATCAAGCAACCACACCTTGGCTATATATTAGCCAGTTGCTCTCTAAGAGTTTATCAGGGGAGGTTTTTAGCCACCCAAGGTCACACCTCATTCATCTCTGGACAAGAGAAACAACTGGAAACCTGCCAGTGCTCTGAGCTTCAAGGAACTCAGCTCCCAGGACACTGAAAAGAGAGCCAGGTCCATTGCAGCATCCTTGACCCCACTGTCTTTCTCTTCCTTGTCCCAACCAATGTCAGGACCTGTCAACTTCCTGACACCTGGGGGATGTGGAGTGGGGGAGTTGCCAGCACAACCCATCCCTCTCAGGTAAACCCAACCTGGTTTCCTTGTAGGAATCTTGACTCCTTGGCATCTTCATTGACACTTCTGTCAAAGCACAGGCTGCTGAGGACTTGGGAGTCACCGGAGCTGAGGTGAGAACAAATGTCTTCCTCTCTTAGAGATGGAGGGAGGGCTTTAAGTTGCTGGGAGAGAACCTATTATGCTTGTTCTGTGACTGACTAGTGAGACAGGATTAGGGAGGTCATGAAGGGGCTGTGTATGGCAGGCTTGTGTGACTCTCTAGAGTCTCTTGAGGGTTCCCTATTCTCCTGGAGACCTGACGCTGTTGCATAAGAAAGCACGGTTCCCGGAAGGGGAGAAGCAGCGCTCTAGAGCCAGAAGGAAATCAGCCTCTATAGAACCTTCTAATTTAGAAGATGGAAACTTTGGTTTTCCAAGGGAAATGCACAGTGCCAACCCAGGAGACAGAGACAGCGTGGTCAAGGCTTGGGTTGCTAGCTTTTGTTCCACAAAAAGCAGGTCCTTCCTCTCCTGGCTGCTCTTCCTGTGCTTTTCTACCAACTTGCATTTGTGGGAAAGTAAGAACATCTGAATGGCATCCTCTTTACTTCCAAGATAGCTGACTGGACACCCTGAACCCCAGTTCCCTTCTGAGAGAATGTCCCCAAACTCAATGCTACAATTTAAGAAGGAAACCTGGTAAATTAGACCCAGGACTCCAGGACTTGAGTGAGGTTTACGTCAGTCCTGGAAATTGGTGAGCTCTGGCATCTGCCTTGGTTTTTAAGGACAGTGTCACAGCCGTGTGCCTGAAGGTAGTGGATATGAATCATAGTCAGTTTTCATAGACGGGCCCTTGAACTGAGATGGTCATTGTCCCAGACTAACCCAGAACTCCTCTAAATGTGACTGCATGGTAGCACCCTCAGGTTTTAATAATCTCAGGAGCACTGTCATGTTGCACTTTGGTGTGAGATATGACTTCTGTCCCCTTTTCATGTGGAGGGTGATACGGGGTGCTGGCTTAGGACTGGACCTGGTAAGGAAGGTGCGGAACAGGAGGAGCTGGTAAGGAATGAGGAACTGAGATTGCTTAGCAGTGCAGAGAACAGGGTGGGGCTGCAACTATTAACTGGGCAGAAAGGAAACTGCTTCTTTCTCAGCAGTACAAGTGCTTTAGACCCAGTTTAGTTTGGTTGTGATTTTGTTTTATTATTTTAGAAGGGAGGGAGGTCTTGGTGTGTACCCCAGGCTGGCCTGTGATTCACAGTGTGTGTTCTGCCTGCCTCAAGATCACAATGCCCACAGCAGGCTCCCAAGGCCAACACCATGCTTGGCTCCTTGCAGCCTTTTAGATGGAGATGAAGATCTCTGGCAGGGCATTAGGGAAAGTGACATCTGGGGCTGCCCTCCTGTGTTGAAATGGGTACTGACTGCACTAACACACACTAATTAGCTCTCCCGTAAACCAGAATGCTCATCAAAGTGAGAACACACAACTTCCTGTGTGTTTCTAGCTCAGTTACAACACATGAACATCATGGTTAAGCATTCAGTCTACATTTGAGAGATTACACACATCTGGCTTCCTCGCTGTTCATCTCCTGGGAGACCAGACTTCTTCCTTTAGCCTGCCTGCGAACTCTCAGCAGCGTGTTCAACGCTTTCCTTAGCTGGGACCTATTTGAATACATGGTCAGTCTGAACTCATCTTGGGACAGTGTTTTCCTCCTTGCTCTGGGTACTTGGGGAACATAGAGGAATGTGCTGGTTTATAATAGATATGGAACCCTAGGCCTGTGTCCTATTAGGTGCTGAGTGTGCCTCCACAGACCTGCCCAAGAGAAAGTTGTTGTTGGGGAAAACCCAATGGTGAATATAAAATATTTAAGCAGTTTTATCACTTGGCCTAGTAATTCAGCTTCCAGAAACTTCTCTAGTGTTCCTATGGTTTTGAGGTCTTAGATAATATTACCTTCTTGTAAAATGAGTCACGAACTCAGATGCATCCTCATGGTTTAGTTGAATTAGATTCCTGGAGTCAAACTTCTTTCCCACAAGGTTGTTTTACTTCAGGATTCTATTTTTGTTTTCTGTGATTTATTATTCTGTGTATCTTCTCAGGATTCCCACCTTAGAGTATAATCTTTAAATCCCTGTACCACATCTACATGTAGATTTGAGGATATTTATGAGAGAACCCTTGGGCCTAATGAAATTCAATAGCTGTGGCCAGCTCAAGCCTTTAATCCCAGCACTCAAGATGCACGGGCAGGTGGATCTCTGTGTGTTAGAGGCCAGTCTGATGGGTCAAGGCCAGCCAAGTGGACATAGAAGATCCCATCTCAAAATACATAAATAAAAATGAAATATAAATAAATAAAAATCAGTAGGTATTATTAGTATACTCATGCCTCAGTTATGATGATGTCCGATCCTCATATATATTACTCTAAGCATCTGGGAGCCATCGCCAATCTCAGCTGTTGTGATATTAAGAAGCACGGGTGCATTAATATGAATATGGAATTAGGAGCCGTTTACAGGAACTGTGATGGTGTAGAGTTTCAGAGCACTTGCTGCTCTTGCAGAGGACCTGGGTTTAGTTCGCAGCATGGTGGCTCACCAACATCCCTAACTACATTTCTGGGGATCCCTCTTCAGAACTCCATGAGCGCCAGTCACATGTGTGGTACACATACATACGTTAATCAAAACACTCATTTTTAAAAAGCTACAGTTTTCAGGGTTTTGACAGAAGCTGCTAATTGTTATTTTATAAACTAATTGTGAATGGAACATGACTGCAAGGCAAAACAAAATTCCAAACTTTCTACTTTGATTTTTGCCAAGATGGCAAACCATGATGAACTCGCCCATGAGGGAAAGGAAGCTCATCATGTCGGTGAAATGGTACTTCCTTCAGCTGTAGGTTAATGGATGTGCTGCATGGTGTTCTATCCAGAACGGTTCACACATCAGGGCAGATCTTTGCCATTGAGCTGCGGCCCAGCCCTTCCCCCTCCTTTCATGAAGTTGCGAAAAATTAACACCAGCATGTTTCAACAGTGATGCTAAGAAGAACATCATAGGTGCAGAAGCTTAAGTCAAATGCTAACAGATTGAATTCTGCCCTAGAAATGACAACAGAGTGATGGGTGTGCCCATAATCATGGGTACTTGGGAGCCTGAGGTGGGAACAAGGTTGGAGGCCAGAATTGGGGTAACTCTGGGCAGAGAGAGAAGGAAGACAAAGGAACAAAACTGCTTTATTCCCTCTATGGAAGCATTAAACAAACAAACAATAACAACAACAACGAAACAAAACCAGAACTCATGAAGGTTAAGTATTTATCCAGGAGAAGCCACATTCGGCACTGAAGGAACTCTCATCCTTGCAGGGCTCCTGCTCTGGAGGAGGCTGCACAACGTGAAATTCCCTGCCTTGAGCAAAAAGGACTTCAAGCAACTAGATTCCAGCACAAGGTAGGGTGAGCCAGGTTCACACCAGCATCCTCCAGACTCCTTGTATTTCTCTTTCTGTACTCACCCCAAGAGCAGGTCCTATCCATTCTGGGATGAATAAGAGTCGATGGTTCAACAACCCACTGTTTCCTGTAAATCCTGGACAGTTTCTGTCTCTTCTAGTATCTTTGGATACTTGGCATCTCCACAGCCTATTCTCCCAAAGTACAGACTTCTGGGGACCTGGATGCTGCCGGAGTTTGGTGAGAGCAAATGCTTTCCTCTATTTGGGGATAGGGAAAGATTAAGGGTGCTGAATTATGCTTGGTCTAAGTCTGGCCAGTGAGGCAGGGGAAGAGGGGTTTGTGTCGATCTCCAGAGTCCCTTAATGATGCCCCATTCTCTTAGAGACCTAACCCTACAACCAGAAACTGACGAAAGATCTCTACACAGAGAAGAATGAAATTGGAACTCACACTAAAGATACACTTGAGCTAAAAATGGGCTAAAAAGATAATTTTCAGACCCCACAGCTGGAGTGCTGAAAGAGGAGAAGCCCCAGAACCCCATCGGTTCAGGAGTCCACAGCTGGATAGAGGCTAGGGAAAACATTCAACGCAGATTCACAAATGCCAAAGAGACACTTTTGACAAAAATTTAAAGTCATAATCTTTGAGGAGGTACAAGAAGAACAGTGAAATATGATTTATTCTTGTCACAATGACTGGGTAATTTATTATTGTAATTATTATTATATTTGTAGTATAATTATTTTATTTTATAATACTTATTATTATTTTATAATTATAATTATTATTGTCTTCATGTATGTATGTACACCATGTGTGTGCCTGTCGCTCTGCAGAGATAAAGAGGGTAACAGATTCCCTGGAACCGGAGTTACAGAAGGCTGTGAGTCATCACGTGGGTGCTAGGAACTGAACCAGGTTCTCTGGGGGAGCAGCCAGTGTTTTAACTGCTGAACTATCCCTCAGCATCCTGACTTTTTATAAGGCTAATTTATTTTATGTGCATATATGGAACTTGAGTCTTCTGCAAGAGCAACAGGTGCTCTTAACTATGGAGCCTCTCTCTCTAGCTCCTGATTCTGCAGTGACTGTTATCAGAAAGATGAAAGAGAAATGTTGTCACAGGTGTGGAGTAAAGAGATCCCAGTACACTGTGGGTGAGCGTATGAATTAGATTGGCTGTCTTGGAGAACACAGTGGCAGCTCAGCTAGTGAGAGACACCACTAGGTTTGTCCAGGGGAATGAGATCATTAGGGCAGAGAGTTGCATGTCCCTAGCTGTTGCTGCATTTTTGAAAAAGTCAAAATATGAAATCATGGATGGATGAGAGGCACAGAATATGTAGTAGACATACAGCAGACTGATACAGAGCCTTAAAAGGAGGGGAAATATAGTCACTTGTGAACACATGGAAAAACCTGAATGACAATATGTTCTGTATAATAAGCAAGGCACAGGAAGGGAAATCCTGTATGAATCGGCTTATATAAGGAATCTAAAGAAACTGAGATGACAGGAGAAGTTAGGGTGGCAGTGAGCAGGGAGGGGGCTTGCATGCTGAAAGGCTATGAACGGTCTGTCATGTAAGAGGATCATTGCAGAACAGGGCGCCTACAGCAAACAATAGTGTGTTCTACCTGGAAAGCTACCAAAATTAGACTTCACGTTTGTGGTTGAAGGTAGGGCTGAGAACATGCTGGGCAACTGCTCTGCTTTTGAGCTCTATCTCCAGTCCTCTCATTACTTTTTATTTGGAGGAGTTTCACTAAGTTACTCAGATTGACATTGAACTCACTCTGCATTCCAAGCTTGGCTTTGAACTTATACAGTTTCTGCCTCAGCCTCCTGGGTAATGGGATTATAGGATGCACCACCAGACCTAACTCTAGAAGTAGGTGTTTAGTGTTCTTCACACAAAAATGACAGTTTTTATCATATTTGTATCAAATAATCCACAAGTTAATTAACTTAATTTAACCATCCCATAATATGTACATATTTCATATGGGTATTCTGCACTCTGAATACACTACATTTGTGTTAGTAAAAGAAGAAAGGAAGGATGAAGAAAGACAGACAAGGATAGATGGCTCAGCAATTCAGAGCACTGGCTGCTCTTCTAGAAGACCTATTCCTAGCACCCACATGGCAGCTCACAACCATTTGTAACTCCAAGTCAGATGTCCTAATGTCATCTTCTGACTGCCAAAGATACCAGGGACATTTGTGATTCACAGACATACATAACGGGAAAAAACATCCAAAAATATTAAGCTATAATAGACACACAAAGCACACTCAAACATGTTCAGAGAGCTAAAAACCTACAGCCATAAAAGAATCCTGAGCATCCACACGGAGCTGGCAAGGACAGCCACAAGTGACTCACGCAAACTCGGTTCCCTGAAGTCAGATGAGTTCAGTGGGGGTTGGCCCACAACAGGGACAGGCTTGGAGAGTTGCATTTATTTGCTATGGGCCAAGACACTGAAATGCCCCATCTTATCCTCCCACATCTCTACAGCTCCTCTTGTCCAAGGCTGTCTTCACTGTCATTTTGTGTGAGAGTGCCCCCTAGTGTCAGTACAGCAAAGCAGCTGCAGTTCAAAACACCTCAGACAAAAAGCTAGACTGAGAAGATTGATTTGTTGTTGGTGGTGATGTTTTCCCTTCACAGGAGCCTCTTTCATATTGATTGGTATTCGTTTTACTGAATAAGGGGTTTCACTCTGACATTGTCACCCATGAGATGTCCTTTGGTCATGGGAATCCCTCTTTACTCTTTCTTTTCCCCCTCCCCTCCTGCTCCTCTTCCCACCCTTGTACTTTAATACCTTTTAGAGGCTTTATTCTGCATGTGAGAGTAAACACACAATGTCTGTCTTTCTGTATCACTTCACTTATTACACTCCTCAGCTCCATCCATTTTCCTGTGATGATGCACTTCATTCATCCCTATGGCTGAATAAACCCTCAGTACAGAGTGAGGATGTAGTTGTCTGGATTGTGCATCACCAGCCATGTGTTCCTCATCCACTCACCTGCTGATAGGCTCTTTGATTCAGCAACTTGGGTGCTGTGAAGAGGAAGGTGACGCACATGAGTGTGTGTGTGTGTGTGTGTGTGTGTGTGTGAAGTGCATGATGACATGAATTCTTAGGTCATATACCCAGAACTGTAACTTCTGTGTTTTTTATTTTATTATCTTGAACAGAACATCTTTTATTCTTGGATAATTTCATGTAACAATGTATCCGGATCGTATGCACCTCCCCTCCCTTTCTCCATTCCTAACACTTTCCTGCCTTATCTTCTCTCTCTTATTAATTCACTAATTAACTGTGACCCACTGAGTCCAGTGAATGCTGCCTATTGGACAGGGTGTGGCTTTGTTGGCTTGGTCTTTTGCCTGTACTGACAGTATGGGGAGTTCATGAGTACAGAGGCCTCGTCATGTCCAGAAGACAGCATTTCTCCATACTCCACCTCACCCTCTTGCTTTTACAATATTTTAATGGATTTGTTTATTGTTATATGTGTGTGTGTGCATGTGTGTACAAGGTGTGTGCTTGGTGCCCACAGAGGTCAGGAGAGGATCATGATCCCTGGTCCTGGGGCTGCAGATGGTAGTGCGCTGCCACTCAGCGCAGTGCAAACCTGAGTTCTCTAGAAGAACAGCAAGTTCTCCTCAACACGACCCATTTCTCCAGCCTCCAGCTCTCAGCCCCGACATTCTTCATGTGGCGTCTTCTGCACTGGTCCCTGAGCTTGACAGGGCGAGCCATATTTTTGTTCCATTTAAGGAAGAGAATTCAGTAGCCAATTCTTCTCAATATTTGAGCAGTGATGAGTCTCTTTATAACCACTGACCACTGCAGAGGGAAGCTCTCAGGCCAAGGTTGAGTGTAGTAGTAATTCAAGTATATAATCATCAAGGGAAAGTTGTGTTTAAAACAATTTTTAAACCAGTTTTTGTATGTATTGGTGCTTTGCCTGCATGCATTTGTTTGCACAACATGTATGAGGTACCACACGTGTAGGCTGAGACTGCTCAGTTCATTTCACAGCCACTCCAACTCGAATAATCACACAAAACTATATTAATTGAAACACTGCTTGGCCTATTAGCTTGGGCTTCTTATTAACTAACTCTTACATCTTAAAGTAACCCATTTCTATTATTCTGTGTAATGTCACAAGGTTGTGGCTTACAGGTAAAGCTCCAGCGTCTGTCTCCTTCGACAGCTACATGGCATCTCCCTGACTTCGCCTTCTTTTCTCTTCTATCTCTGCTTGGAATTCCAGCCTTGCTCCCTCCTGCCCTGCTATAGGCCCAAAGCAGTTTTTTTTTTATTAACCAATGGTAATAAAAAACATCTTCACAGCATACAGAGGGGAATCCCACATCATCTGTGCATGGTGGGAATTGAACATGGGTCCTCTGGAAGAGCAGTCAGTGCTCTAAACCACTAAGCCATCTGTCCAGCCCTGTTGGATTCTGCTGACATCAGCACATATTGTCCTGGTGTGGAAGGATGCTGTCTGCTCCTGTAGTCTGTCACGTAGAGCAGGCTACCCTGGCTGGGATTCTGAGAAATACTATAAGGAAAGAGGGAGACCAGGATGGTCACATTGGAATATAAATTCACTAATTAAATATCATATGAAGGAACCAAACAGAATTTTCAAGACTACACTAATTGAATTTTAAAAAATATTTGTAAATGCCCAATACTAGACAAGTAGACAGAAAAACAAACCTGTAAACTGAAGAAAAAAACCAATGAAACCACTAAGCCAGGGAACATCAAACGGAGCTGTTATTTTTAGCAAAATCATTCAATTTTACCAATACAGACTTGGGAGTCAGATGCTGGGGTGAAAGTCTACTAGCTTAGAGAGGCAGAGGAAGCACCCAACTGCTTCCTCCTCTATCAACATCTCAAAAAAGGACTTTTCTCTATACTGTCAATTAAAACTCCTCGATCCTCTGTTCCCTCTTACTATCTATGGATTTTTTTCCTTATCAACTGGTTGCTTGCTCCACCTCTTTAACTATGGTTGATTTTATTTATTCCTGTTTACAAGATTCAAGCAGAAAACTCTTGGATTAAAAGTGTGTTCTAGGGCTGAGTCACATCACAACGAGAAACAGGTTTTTCTAGTAAACAATGCAATTTCAGGGTTCACAATGTGATCAAATAACCTACATGAGGAAATGAAAACAAACAAACAAACAAAAAACCCAGAACCCAGTATTATGTGGATTATTATCACGAAGACTAACACAGTTTTTGTCCCCAGAAAGCAGAAAGTGTCAGAAAGCAGTTGAGAAGATATTGAAAGAAACAATGCCTACAAACAGCCCAATGGCGGTGAAAGATATGAATCCACAGACACTTACAGAGCCCTCTGGTCAGCTCTCGGGAAATGTTCTCCAGGGAAGACTGCCTGCCAGATCAGGACGTTTGAAAGACTCAAAGTACGTGAACTAACTGATTTTTCATGGTGGGAAGAAACTAGGAAGCAGCCCAGAAGGAAAGTCATAAGCTCAGAGAGTCCTAGGACAGAACAGCACTCCTAAACAATGGCACAAATAAGACTTCACAGGATTAGAAACAAAAGTCCCGAGAAAATGAAAAGAGAAAATCAAGACCCCAGAGCATAGAAATCACACCAGGAGGGAGATGGAGAGTGGGGAACCCCTGCATTAAGGGAAGGAAGGGCTGTGGTGTGCCCCACGGAGAATGCTCACCTCACAAATGCAAAGCCCTGAGTGTCATCCCAACCACTGTGGGGAAGGGAGACCATGGGGCATGCTCACACTCAGTGAATCAAGCCAATTCTAGAGAGACAAATCTCAGTCATTTCCACTCGGTTGTGCTTCCTGGAGTTTATACATTATACATCCATAAACTCATATGTGTGTATAAGACATGAAAGACAAGGTGAAATTATTTAAGTGGGCATAGGGAACATCAAAGAAAGGTCCGACAGGAGAATATGCTCAGTGTGCAGCATTCACCTAGGTTAAATGTCCTTCTCTAGGGGCTGAAGAGCTGGCTCAGTGCTTAAGAGCACTTGTTGTTCTTACAGAAGACCCTGGATAGATGCCCAGCACTCATGTGGGCACACAACCATCACGAAGTTCAATCTTGAGGACTCTGACACCCTTTTCTGACCTCCATGGGCACCAGGCAACCTGTGGTACACATACTTACACGCAGGCAGATAACACATATGCATAAAGTAGTAAAATAAATAGACTACAAATTTTTATATGTCCCTTATATGACACAATGACATGAATGATGAATTACACAAAGAAGTTTATTAGTTTAAGACTATTAGAAAAGGGTCATATATAATCATGACAATCAACGTAAAAATTTACCAAGTTCACAAGTTACTGCAGTCTGTTCAAAATTTGTTAAACAACCCATGAACATGACATCAGGTCCGACCTTCACACTTACGTGTGCAGAGTCTTGTAAAGCAGAGCTGGCTCTCACTGGTTGGCTCCTGCTCTAATGGCTCTGTCTGTTTTACAGGAAAGGATTTCATCTGGGAAGCAGAACAAGTGCTTGCAAAATGAGCATCAGCGTTGACCAGGAGACGGACTATGCCGAACTGGTTCTGTCTGTGGGAAAAATCACACTGGGAGAGAAGAATAGGAAGACAATGAAAGATTCACAACTGAGAAGGAGAGAGGCCCACAGTATCTCACAGGCTGTGTGTGCTCTGCTGAATTCTGGAGGGGGCGTGGTCATGGCTCACGTTAAGAATTCAAATTACTGCTTCAGCAGAGATGGAATAGGACTGGACTTGGAAAATTCTTTTCATGAAATTCTTCCATTTTCTCATAAATACCTAGACTACATGCAAAACAAAGAGTACTTTATAATTTTTGTGAAACCGTGGATCCCAGATATCTCTGGTCAGTGTGTCCTCACCTTGAAAATCAACTTTTATGTGAGAAATTTGTCAACTTCATGTGAACTGAAAGGTCCTGATGCAGTGCAGTTCCTCAAAGCCAAGAAAGACTCTGAAGGGAGATCGTGTTCAAGACAGAGCTTGCCTGGGTTATGTGACTCTGATGAGTGCCTTGCCACACTTTTTAACAGAGAAAAGTTGACCCTGGAGGAGACATTTTGTTTTACTAAATCCAAACATGCAGAAGTTAAAATGTCCCCTAAAGAAAAGATTTTGGAGATTCTCCCTAAAACTGTTTCTGCATTCGCAAACACTGATGGGGGATATTTGTTTATCGGTTTAGATTTGAAAAAATGACAAGTAATTGGTTTTGAAGCAGAGAAAGGCGATCTTGAGAATCTAGAGAGTGAAATAGAGAAGTGCATTCGACAGCTGCCTGTCACCCACTTCTGTGAGAAACAAGAGAAGATAAAGCACACATGCAAAGTCATCCAAGTCCACAGACAGGGAGCTGTGTGCTCATATGTGTGTGCACTCAGAGTGGAGAGATTCTGCTGTGCTGTGTTTGCTGCAGAGCCTGAGTCCTGGCACGTGGAAGACAGCTGTGTGAAGAGGTTTACCTCAGAGGAATGGGTCAAGCTCCAGATGGAAGCCACACCAGGTTGGGGAACAGGGATTACAATCACCTTCTAATTGGCTCAGGGGGGTTGGAAGATTGCTTTCTGGGACCTGGGCAACACCAAACTCCTCATTTACTGTTCTCTGCTAGATACTATCCAGAGCTCACAACCTCCTGTTTCTTCTGCCCACTTAGATTCCCCATGGAAAGTATGTTAGCTGCTTTCAGTAAGGCTATGAGCTATTTCTTTCACAATGACCAAGTGTGACACAGCCTGCTTCTCCAGTGGCCAGGACTGAAGCAGGAAGAGGAAAGAGGGCCAGGCCCCATAATTCCCTTCAAGGGTCTTGCACCTCCAACAGTAGGTTAAGCTGAGATCCCTGCTAAGACTCAGGCCATGGGCAAAACACAGCCCAACTTCTTGCAACAGAATCCTGAAAGTGGTCTCAAGTCCTAGCCTCACTGGCATGTCCGTCTCCATCAGAAAGCTGATCAACAGAGCCTCTCATGGACGCTATCCTATCTGCTTCCTGAATTTCTGCGCATCCACCCAGAGTTGCCTGTCGAGAGTTCTCCCTGCCTCTTTCACACTATATCTAGCTTTTCTGTCCAAATCCCTCCTACTGCGAAGGCTTCTGGAGCCACCCCAGGCTCCCACTGCACTGATCCCATTTCTCAGGGTCAACTTTCTGTGTCCCTCATCCTTCACTAACAGTGACAAATGCATTAGAAAATCAAGTAACGCAAAGGGAATGTCCCTTTGTTTGGGCATTTTGATGCGCTGATGCGCTCGCCCACCATGGATTGTCTCCATTATCCAGGGTCCTGTGGTAACCTGTGTTCAATTCAGAAACCCCACCATCTAATCTGCTCCTTTGTTTTTTGGGGTTTTTTGCCTCTTTATTGCCATTTGTGCCTTTGTCTTAAAACTTCCTCCTCCTCACATTTGTATACAAAATAGAACCCTGAATTTTTCTCAGAAGGAAAAAATACTGGCCTTCTAACTCCGTTAGACTAGGAACGCCTCAGTTGACTTGAGCACCAGAAACTTCTGCAGTCTCACAGTGCCAGCTTCCCCATATCTTCACAAACCCACTCCTTTCCCAGCCTTCATTCCTCCTGGATTTAACAGCTTCAAAAAGAAACCAAACCTGGGGACATTTCTGAGTGACAGAATGGTTGCCTAGCATCAGTGAAGCCCTGGCTTCAATCGCTCTGGCTGTAAACTCATAAACTGGGCATGGTGGGGCACTTGTGGCCCAAGGTCCACATTGTGGGTTGCACCAGCATGGTCTATGGGAATGTCTGTCTAAATTTCACTTAGTACAACTTAGTTGTTGACACATTCAGTACAATTAGTGCTCTTTTTGCTGCTATGTTTTCTGTAAGTGCAGTGTTGAGCACTTCACTATCATCAAAGCTTAATTTTGCAAATTGTATTTGACCTCAAAATCTAACCTCAATATCTAACCCCATTTTCTCTTAGGAAAACACAGTTCAACATGGACTGTTAAAACACATTGCACTAGTTAGTGAACAGTATGACCTGTGAGAAATTTAAAATTACCTTTTCTGTCTTCTCAGGTTTTTTCAAGCAAAAATATAAACAGACTCTTCAATCAAGCAGCCCACCACCATGTCCCTGTAGCTGCTTTGCTACTGACATTCCAGAAGCCCAGTAACAGAGTGCCCACTTTCCAGGTAGTGTCACTGTGGCTTCCTAGCTTGGTGGCTGTGACTGTGTTCAGGCCTCCTTGCCTAAACAGGTCTCTGTACTGAAATCTGTCTCCAGGCTTCCTGCACTGGGATTGATATTTGTTTTCAGGTCCCTTTCAGGTCCCTAGAATAACTTTGTCTCAAACATTAACTACCCATCCCACCCTGCCAGCACCAGAACACACGCACACGCACACACACACACACACACACACACACACACACACACACACACACTCTATAGCACCGGCTACATATAACATTCTGACATAGGACAGACAAAATGGACTTCCTCTCCAATGCTAACCTGTCAGGTAGAAGGTGACAGTGTCCCTTCAACACCTGTGTTGGATACAAGGCTTTCAAGAACTATGGGTTTACCTTGTGCCTGTAGTTGACAGTCTGTGACCACTAGGGAAGCCGAGCCTACCTTGTGCTGTATCTGAGGCATCCTCTCTCTATCCCTGGAGCTCTGGGAATGTGCTCTGCTCCCTCCTTTGCTCTGTGGAGCCGTCCTGTTTCTCCTCTCTTTCCTCCTGTCTCATCACCTCTTTGGTGCTTCCTGATGCCTGATTTTTCTGTCTTCAGCATTAGGTCTGTCCTTTGCTCCCCTGACTCTTCTCGTTCATTGAGTACCAGAGCAGGCTCCTGATGCACCATCTTATGGAAAAGGTGAGGGTGTGAGTCTTTAGCCATTTCCAAGCTCTCTCTTTGCAGAGTCTGAGTTTCTAAGTTCCCCCTTGCACTGCTGCCCTTCTGCTCTTGAATTATTGTTTGGTGTCTTGTGTGTTCACCTTCTGGGTTGCGATGGAAAGTGTGAGACTTACCAGCTGCTTGGTGATAGCTCATACAGGACATTCATGACATTTTTGTTTTATAATTTGGTATATTTATTTATTTTTCTAGTGCTGTCTAGAAAGGTGACATGCTCTCCAGAAGGCCTCTGCATGGAGCTGTGCTCAGAACATGAACGATATGGGCAGTTACTTCGGACAGAGCTGGGCTCACTTCGTCAAGGAACGCTGATCATCTCTAAGAGCTTGGCTTCAGGTCTAGGCTTGCAGGGGAAGCAGGAAGTCATCTTGGATATGCTTCATATTTCCCAGGACAGTCTCCTGACCCTGCACAGCTTTGTCCGGGGAGAGGAGGAGCTGGAAGGCGACAGCTCTGTTCTGAGGGACCTGGGCGCTAAGTTAAAGAATGATTGTAAACAAACTGCACTAACTTTAAAGCAGAAGCTGGTAAATCTTGGCGGTCACACTGGGAAAATAGGTGTTGCGATAAAGATAACGTACTTGGGTCATAGGGCAGTGTCTCTATATGATTCAAGCTCGATAATAAGTTACCCCAGAAAATATTATCTGACAACCAAGACAGTAAGGGACTTAGAGAAGTCTCTTGCTGAAATCTTAGGGACAGTGCACCAAGGTAAAACTGTAGTGATCAGTTTGCCTCTGAAATTTTAAACACACAGAATTAGATATTTTACTTTTCGAGGATTGTCCTAACTCATGTTTGAGACTGCCTGTCATAGAAAATGGACTTTAGTGCCATGATAGTTCACGTTTTGTAGGTGATAATATTCTCTCATTCTGTTAAAATATGGAAAATATGTCTTTGGATAATTTAACAAAAATAGAAATGAAATTCTTGGAAAGGGATTGGCCTCTGAAGAAGGCACTGGTAAAACAGTGCTTTAAAAATGTGTCCCTAAGCCAGGGATGTGACTCATGCTTTTAAATCCAGTGCTTAGAATAAGGCTGCTCATCTTAGTCTACACGGAGAGTTCTAGGACTGCCAGAGGTGTTAAGAGAGACCATGCCTCAAAATAAATACATAAGAAAATAACTAAAAGGCAAAAAATTGTCCCAATCTGCATAGTCATCCTTCTCGCTGAGGAAATGCATGGGGACTCTAACCATGGAAGACACTCTTCCTAGAGAAGTTAGTGAAGAAAATGATGAAGAAGGCAGTGTAAGGCAGCATTTGGTCAGTGTTGCTGCTCAGCTGTGTGTGCTATTGCTGTTAAGTCTGTGATTTGTATGTGACAACCCTAGGAAGGACTTTCCACATGTCCCAAATCACAGAGGCAAGGCGCAGGGTTTGCAGAAAGTAAATGGATACTGCTCACAGTAGCAAATAGTAAATACGGGAGGTTTCCGAAAAAGTCAAAGATATGTAGAAAAGGAATACAATTGCACATTGCGTCTTAAGAAAACTGTGTCTCTGTTGATGTAAGACTTCAAAAGGTCAACAAGTGTCAGAAATTAGGCCATGCAGGTACTCTCTATGGGGCTATAGCATGTGCCTCAGTTTCTCTTTATACATTGTTCCCTTTTGAAGTCTTGATAATATGGTTTTAAGAAACCGATATTGTTCTTTTACGGTTCGAAGTATATATGCTTTATATTCGAATTGTAGTATTGTCTGTGCTGTCCTTTAACACCTGTGAAGGTGTTTACAGCATTGAGTTTATATGCGAGTATTGTGCATTTGAAATGTTGGTGTTTCCTTCATAAAGGAAGTAATGTCTTCGTTGTACATCTTCAGTTGTGAAGGATAAACTTTCTCAGCATTTGGCCCCTAGGGGTGATTATATATGCAGTGGTACCTTTTGTGACTTTTGATGGTGCTCATCAAAAGGCAGGTTGACCATGATGAGAATTCATATGACAGGGCTATGGGCTGGGTGCTCAGCGATGCTAGTCATCCTAAGCCATGTTTTCTGTTTCCATATATTTCTTAATCAATGCAATTTATTTTTAAAATCTAATTTATTTGTCATCTAATATTTTCTTAGATCTGTGTCTTTCTAAATACAATTCTGCATGCATCTTTCTTTGATGAAGCTTCATTGTTATATCTGGGAAGTTATACTTACCAAAATTTGGATGCCAACAAAATGATCTGCCATTTTTTATGTTTCTAAAATAAATGATCATTTGAAAACATCACCAATGCCTTTTTAATAATCCTTATTATTTTTCCAGAATAATATTTCTAACCTGATGTTTTAAATGTTTTGATTACTTGGGGTGGCGATTCTCAGAATTGTGGCTCAGAGCTTTGAAGACCAAGGAAGTAAGAAGACAGGCTAGCACGGCAGCCTGAGCGCTGCCCTTGAGTCAGCCTGTTCAAGGAACTGGCCTAGAAGACACCTTACCACTCTGTCGTCACCCACAAACAGCCCTGAGTCTGAGGTGTATTAGAGACACTTGGAGAAGGAGGCAAGATCAAGGGTCAATTCATGAGAGTAGATCACGAGACAACATGGTTGACCCTGGAAACTGATGTACCGTCAAGTTTGTGGGAACTTATGGGAGGTTCATTAGCAGAGAATTTAGTGAAAGGAGCTATCTGTTTAATGACAACCTCTGAGAGACAGGATGGGAGCTGGATTTATCTAGGAAAGTTAGAAGCAGGAAACCACATAGAGGAGGCTGTAATGGTGGGGAGAGGTGGACTGGGAACGGGCAGTGGAGTAGTAGTGCTGACATGCTTGACTGAAGGGTCAGGATGGCAGGCAAATTAGAAAACCATCAACAAATGAATTGTGTGTGGGGGACAGTGAGATGCCCAGGGGGTGGAGGTTTCTGCTGTGCTGCCTGAGGACCTGAGCTCCAACCCCAGGGATCTAGTGCTGGAAAGAGAAGACCGACTCCTGTAAGCTGTCCTCTGCCTCCATATGGAGCTGCGGTGCATGGTCGCCCGCCCCACATCTACACACAAATAGATACATGTATGTACTTCTAAGTTTTTAAAAGGTCCATTGTAGGGTCTGGAGTGATGTCTCAGCAGTTAAAAGCACTGGCTGCTCTTCCAGAGAACCTGAGTTCTATTGCCAGCACCCACATGGTAGCTCACAACCATCTATACTTCCACTTCCAGGGGATTCATGATACTCTTCTTTCTTGAGAGACTAAGGCAGGGGTGTGGTCATATACATGCAGCAAACACTCATACACCTAGTGTCAAATAAGTAAACCTATTTTGGTCTTCTTAAGATATTTCTCTAAATTGATTTTGATCTTGAACTTATCTGAAGCTCTGAAATTCTATTTCTTAAAAAGAAAAATAATCCATTTTAAGTTGAATATAAGGAAGACCTCCAACTAACTGGTACATAATGTATTAAATCTACTTAACTCTGACTGTTTTCCTAAAAGAAATCAGGGGTTGTTTATGGTTGTTAGAGTCCCAGGTCTGAAGCAAATTGTAAAATTAACTTTTGAGGTGTCTGCAATGCCATCTACTTGCAATGAAAAATAACAATGCTGAAAAGAGCCTGGTATTGGCATAGAAACAGACAGGAGGACCAATGGAACTAAATAAAAGACACAGATATCAATCCACACACCTACAAACATCGAACTTTGACAAAGACGGAAACAATATAAAATGGAAAAAGAAAGCATATTCAACAAATGGTGCTGGCATAACTGGATATCATCATGTAGACAAATGAAAATAGATCCTTATCTATCACCATGCACAAAACTCAAGTCCAGATGGATCAAAGACCTCAACATAAAGCCAGCCACACTGAACCTGATAGAAGAGAAAGTGAACGCATTGGCACAGGAGACCCCTTCCTAAATAGAACCCCAGTAGCACAGACACTGAGAGAAACAATCAATAAATGGGACCTCCCAAAACTAAGAACCTTCTATAAAGCAAAGGACACAGTCAACAAGACAAAACGACAGCCTACAGAATGGGAAAAGATCTTTACTAATACCACATCAGACAGAGGTCTGATCTCCAAAATATACAAAGAACTCAAGAAATTGGTCATCAAAAGAACAAATAATCCAATAAAAAAATGGGGTACAGACCTAAACAGAGAACTCTCAACAGAGGAATCTAAAATGGCTGAAAGATGCTTTTAAGGAAATGCTCAACATCCTTAGCCATCAGAGAAATGCAAATCAAAACAACTCTGAGATTCCATCTTACACCTCTCAGAATGGCCAAGATTAAAAACACTGATGACAGCTTATGTTGGAGAGGATGTGGGGCAAAGGGAACACTCCTCCATTCCTGGTTGGAGTACAAATTGATACAGCTGCTTTGGAAATTAGTATGGCAATTTCTCAGAAAATTAGGAAACAACCTACCTGAAGACCAAGCAATACCACTTTTGGGAATATACCCAAAGGATACTCAATCATACCACAAGGACATGTGCTCAACTATGTTCACAGTAGCATTATTTGTCATAGCCAGAACCTGGAAACAACTGTAAATGCCCCTCAATCAAAGAATGGAAAAGGAAAATGTGGTATATTTACATAATGGATACTATACAGCAGAAAAAAATAATGACATCTTGAAATTTGCGGGCAAATGGGGGGATCTAGAAAACATCATATTGAGTGAGGTATCCCAGACCCAGAAGGACAAATATATTATGTACTCACTCATAAGTGGCTTTTAGACATAAAGCAAAGAAAAACCAACATACAATTCACAATCCCAGAAAACCTAGACAACAAGAGGACTCTAAAAGAGACATACACGGATCTAATCTACATGGAAAGTAGAAAACGACAAGATCTCTTGAGTAAATTGGGAGTGTGGAGATTATGGGAGAGGGTAGAAGGGGAGGAGGAAGGAAGGGAGGGGAGCGGAGAAAAATATATATAGTTCAATAAAAATAATAAAGAAAAAAGAAAAGCAGCAATGAAAACGAAGAAACCGAAGTGAGCACCCTGATAGAATATTCACATATTGATCGTGCGTTTGTTGGAAGAGCACTTACAATCAGGAGACAGGAGGCTGCTGAAGGAAGCTGAGCTGGGGAGACAATGGAAGCAGACCCAGGTGTCTCCAGTCTCTGGTTGGCTGGGGCTGCCCTGGCCTCACCTGAGGCTTTCCTATCGCAACACCTGACACACCAGCACCCACCTCTCTTTCCCCTCAGACTATAGGGCTGTGTACTGTCTAGTCAGTGTGGCTAAGGGAAGGCAGCTTACGGGAAAGAGGTAAATGGGAAAAGGGAAGAAAAAATGAAAGAGCCAACAGCACAGCAAGGATTCCTGGAAGAACTGGCCTGAGACCGAAAAGGAGCTCAAGAGGGAAGAGAGGGTGGGAGGGCTTTTCTATACATGGAGAAGGTACAAGTAGAGAGGCTATGACTAGATCATAAAGATGGTGAAATTACAAGATGGTGACTTCTTCCTCATCCTCCTGACCTGAGACAGCCTGGCAGCTTCAACAAAAAGACTGATGGGATTTTCCTCCTTCCAGTAGGACCTCACAACCACCTATGGACCAGTCCTACAAGATCAAGGCCAAAACAGGATGTGTTTACCCAAGACTTATGGATCTATCAGCTGCCCTGCCTTTGCTCAAACTGAATGATCCTAAATTGTGGGTGGAAGACCCTTAAGAGCCCCCAGACATCAAGGAGAGACAGGACCTCAGCTTCCTGAGGCCCCCTCTGCTCTGCTCAGGGTCTTTTCTTTCTGTCTGTCTTGCTCTGTGTGTTGCTTCCTCACCCCTAATAAAAGCCTTCTACAGGCTGACTCTGTTGCTGCGGTCTGCTGTGTCTGAGATTTCACTCTCACCACCCTCCCTGTTGTGCTCCATATTTTTCCTGCTTTTAGTTCTTTAACTGGCAGAGAAAGGGAATCCATAAGGCCCCTAAACTGCAATACAAGTAAAGGTGCTCAGGGTGAATTAGCCAGAGGGAGAGGGATCTGTGTTCCAGGTAGGAGACAGAAGCAGTTGAGACTTCAAGGCTCTTGGTGCTATATTAAATGTGTTTTCCTTTGTGAGGTGACATGAACCCTCATTATCAGGGTAGATTGCTATGGTTTGCATCTTGAGCATTACTGAGACTTCCACTTCATAAAGACCTGCTCCTCACAGTGATGCGAATTGGGAGAGGTCTTTAAGGGATGTCCCTTGTGGAGACTCTCAGGAAAATCCCATGAGAGTGTAAACAGAGTGCAATAGGAGCTTGATTTATGGTCTCACAAGATCTTGAAGGGACTTAGCAGGCTCTGGCCCCTACATCTCCTCAGCCTGTGTGGTGAGGTGGAGAACCTTGATCTTCCACAGGATCCTGCCCCACGTGCTGCCTCCAGAAGCACCAGGGTCTGTTGGTCACAGACAGGGGTCGCCAAAGCTGCAGGCCCACACAACTCTCTTCCTCTGTGTTCCCAATCTCAGAGACTTGCCACTGTGTCAGAGCGCTGAGGATCACACACAGGCTACTGCGAGGAGCTCACATCCTTCTGAGTGGGGAGAAGACAAGAGGTCATGAACTCTCGTTGGCATCCATTGGTGAACACTAACTGAGTAGAATCAGGACTAATGATCTTGCCCCAAATCCCAAAGAGAAACCCTCCAAACTAATATCAGAATGGGGCCTATTTAGGGGGAAGAAGCTGACCAGTGGGAAAAGAAAAACATACCAGGGGTCCCTGCGAGCAAGAGAAAAGGAAAATATAAAATAACCATGAGGGCTGAGCGATGTGCTGGGATGTGTGGGATCTTCGCCACATCCTTCCTGCATCCCCTCCTGTTCTCAGTAACCCTTCCTGCAGGCTGTCGGGAATGGACCAAGAGCCCACCATGTGGTTTAGTCTGACAAAATGTTCACATGAGCTCTTGCTATATCCTCTGAGAGACCTTTCCTTCCTCCACACGCAAGCTATTTAAAACCCAAACTCGAAACTTTTTAAATAGTTAGCAGACATTTTAATCCCTTAGACATACCCTTTCACTGGGGAGCCTGGACCAGCCTGGATCACTGGGTCCTCTTCTGGACCAGCCTACGGAGGAGTCGGTTACAGGTCTGCGCCATAAAGTCTAACCCAATATGAGTTTTGGTAAAAGGAACTGTGCCGGGTGTGGCGGGCCACATCTTCATGGTGACAGGGCCAGGTCGATCTCTGAGTCTGAGGCCTGCCTGGTCGACATTGCAAGTTCTGGAATAGCAAAGCCACACAAAGAGACCCTATCTCAAACTATAAAAGAAATGAACCTGGCTGTTGGGCCAGGCTGACATGGGAGGATCACCAAAAGTTCCAAATCAGTCTGGACTTCCTCTGCTAGAGACTGCATGTGGAAAACAAGACTTAAAGGGGAGGAATTAGCGGGGGGAGGGGAGGGCACGTAACAAGCCAGAGCAACAGTTACAGCAAAAGAGCTGAAATTCCAAGCGCCCATCCAAGGCTCAGTCTTCCCTAGTTCCACAGGCAGGTGGGCACCGACCCCTCCGCTCAGTCAGGAATGTCATCATCTCGGGGAGAGACGCGATGCATCAGGGACTAGATATAAGAGGAGGAGTGGGTGGGTGGGGGAAGGAACCTCTTTCTGGTAGTTGTTGTCAAGTCTGTGTCCAGAAATTGTGAAAAATCCTGGGAAAACCGCTGGCACAGTCTGTAGGTCCATCAGCCACTTCTGCCGCACCCAGACGGAAAGCGCGCTGGGCGGGGCATGCAAATGAGTCATGACCCAGTCTCCCGGGAACTCTGGGAACGAAAAGTGTGAGGAAAAAAATCTCGCCCTTCCTTGGATTTTCACGAGCTTTCTACAGAGAAAACGTCGTGTTCACGATAAAGCAAGATAGTTCGTGTCTGGTGAGTGCTTGTCAGTGCGACCGTTAATGTGACCGTGAGGTAGAGGTGTGTGTGCCTGTTAGTGGAGCAAGAGTATGCGGTGCTGGCCCTATCGCTTCTCGGCCTTTTGGCTAAGATCAAGTGTAGTATCTGTTCTTATCAGCTTAATATCTGATACGTCCTCTATCCGAGAACAATATATTAAATAGATTTTTGGCAGTAGGAGTTGGAATATGAGCTTGCTCTGTCCGCTCCACGCATCGACCTGGTATTGCAGTATTTCCAGGAAAGTTGCACCCCTTTGAGGAATATTTGTGGTTTAAAAGTAGACTTAATTTTTTCCTCAAAAGAGTACTTTAAGGTTTTTACAGTAAGTTTTCTGTCGTTAGTCGTTCTTTTTGAACCCCTTATGATGGATCATGTGGTTAAGCATCTTGCTTGCTTACGCTTTCGCCTTTTTTTGTCACCGATGTCTTTTGCCACAGGTGTGTGTGGTGTCCAACACCAGAGGGCGGAGGACCCAGCTGGTATGCAGAGTGAGTTCCAGAACAGCCAGGGCTGCTCAGAGAATTCCTGTCTTGAAAAAGCTAAAATCAGGTCTGGGTTGTCTAGTGTTTTCTATTTCCATCCACTTGCATGCAAAATTCAAGATGTCATTTTTTTTTTTTTTTACCGCTGAGTAGTACTCTAATGTGTACTCACTCATTAGTGGTCTCTAGCCATAAACAAAGGACATTAAGCCTAGAGAAGCCAAATAGCAAGGTGAACCAAAGAAAAACATATATAGATCCTCCTGGAAATTGGAAGCAAA
>PVIU01014620.1:0-51241 GCA_004026605.1 Ondatra zibethicus | reverse complement strand
TGTTGTGATAGAACACATGGCCAAGGCAGTTGAGAGAAGCAAGGGTTTGTTTTGGCTCACGGGTGCAGAGGCACCACCACCATGCCGAAGAGGAAACATGGCAGCAGGCAGGCATGGTGGCTGGAGCAACAAACTGAGAGCTCACATCTTAAATCACAAGCGAGAGGCAAAGGCAGAGAAAACAAGCTGAGAATCACGTGAGTTGGAAACCTGAAGCCAACCCCAGCGATGCACTTACCCAGAAAGACCATATCCCTGTAGCGATAGTTTGTAATCTAGTAAATAAAGCCTGCCTGAATATCAGATCGCAGTGCTAAGCCACTAGTTAGCAGCCATAGAGTCCAGGCAGTGGTGGCACACACCTTAAATCCCAGGACTCCGGAGACAAAGACGGACAGATCTCTGTGAGTTCAAGACCACCCTAGACTACACAAGATGCATCCAGTCTAAAAGAGAATCAGAGCCAGGCGGTGGTGGCTCATACCTTTAATCCCAGCACTTGGGATCACACACCTTTAATCCCAGCACTTGGGATCACACACCTTTAATCCCAGCACTTGGGATCGCACACCTTTAATCCCAGCACTTGGGATCGCACACCTTTAATCCCAGAACGAGGGAGGTGGAGACAGGAGTGATATGACTGGGTGGAGAGAGGAATTCAAGGTGGCGGGGGAGACAGGAGCTCAGATGCAGTGTGAGGATTCCTAGAGACAGGATCACCCCTTCAGTCTGAGGATTCCGTAGAGGTAAAAAGGTTTCTCTAGTGACTGGCTACACTGTTTCTCTGATCTCTCAGCTTTCCCCCTCCAATATCTGTCTCTGGGTTTTTAATTATTAAGAATAATTAGAATGTGTGTTACATACCTCCTAAATCTACCCAATAGCACCACCAGCTGGGGACCAAGTACTGAAATATCTAAGCATATGGGGGACATTCTCATTCAGGCCCTCAGAGGAGAGAAGGGGTATGATTAGAACTGAACTCATGAGCTCCAGGCAAGAGAGCAGGGATGGAAGGGAGCAGGGCCACTACTGTGAGCAAGTCAGACCTTCTGCGGGATTGAAACAATTGTGCCTTATCTCCCGTTTCTTTTCATCTATTGACAATAGATTACCTTCCTTCATCAGGTGCGCATTTATTAAGTCCAACTTTGTGATCAGCACTGTGCCAGGAATTAATGCCAGACAGGCTCCAAAAGAAATAATGGATAGGATTCCTAGTTGGGTTGATTCTTTAGGGAGATAAGGTGCAGCGATAAGAAGTTATGAAACAGCAGACAATATGGCATGACTGAGGGCAAGTGAGGTGGGCAGGCAGCCCTTGCAGGCAAGCGGTAGGGCTGGGTTGGACATCAAAAGGGGATCAGGGGTGAGGATGCAGGACTTGGATTTGAAGAAAGTCTAGACACAATCGGTGGACCAGGCCTGTAAATGCAGGAGTCAAGGTCATCCTTGGTCACAGCAGAGTTGGAGTTACCTGAGCATCTGTCTCAAATACAAAGCAAGGGGCTAAAGAGATGACTCAGCACTCAAGCATGTACTGTTCATGTGGAGGACCAGGGTTCAGGCCCCAGCACCCATGTGGTGGCTCAAACATCCCCAACTCCAGTTCCAGGGGATCCAGTGCCCTCTTCTGACCTCCATGAGCACCAGGCATACATGTGCTACACGTACAGACATTCAGACAAGACACTCATACATGTGAAATAAGATAAATAAATCTCAAAACAAAACCAAAGATCTAAGCAACAGCTTAGAGAAATGAACAACAAGAATTGAGCCCTAATCTCACAGAGGCCTACGACACTGGATACCAGGTTCGTACAGTTACAGTTGGTTTGCTTGCTACTGTCACGTTTATTTTAGCTTTTCTTAAGGTTGTGTTTGTCAACTGGGAGCAAGAACACCTCCAAGATGGGGGTATTGTTACGGAGCATTATGGAAGATTACAAACACCTAAAATAATGGCAGACATGAAAAGTAACCCTTTATTTTAACTGGCACCCCCCTCCTTTCCTAGACCTGTATCTAGAGATCTGACTGTCCATGAAGACTGGTTAGCAGGATGTGAAGTCTGTACGGTGTCTAGATGGGGACTAACTTATACTTTGACATAGTTCTTCAACCCATGACAGTGAGAAGACTTGCTTGTGCTATTCTCTCTCATGTCCCTCAATTAAGATTTTCTTTCTGGCCAGGCGGTGGTGGCGCACGCCTTTAATCCTAGCACTCGGGAGGCAGAGACAGGCGGATTGCTGTGAGTTTGAGGCCAGCCTGATCTACAAGAGCTAGTTCCAGGACAGGCTCCAAAACTACAGAGAAACCCTGTCTCGAAAAAAAAAAAAAAAAAAGATTTTCTTTCTGAAGACACTAGAAGAGTCCTCCCCTAACCCCCAAAGAGGACCTGAAGGCTGAGGGTTGGTATTGACATATACAATGTAGGAGATTCCACACCCCACACCCACCCTAGTACAGTGGGAAGGCCTTGAGTTAACTAACTTGAATTAAGGCCAAGATGACCTTCATCTTCTGATTCTCCTGCCTCCACCTCCTGACTGCTAGGATTACAGGTATGCAGCACTATACCTGGTTTATGCACTGGTGGGAGTTGAATTTAGGGTTTTGTGCATACTAGGAAAGCACTCAACTAAACTGCATCCCCAGACTCTGGGACGATCTCTGAAGCCCCCATGACCTTCCATGTGTCTGCTGCTCTCTCTGGGGTGCTGAGGGTACCAGTGTCAGTAGCTTCCAAGGCTTTCTCACCACAAGCTGGGCTCTACCAGCCGATACATCAGCAGGAAAATAATAAATAGATGCTGTCACTGGTCTGCCAGAGGAGGCTTGTGCAATCCCCTCACAGATGCTGCTGCCACAGTACCTGCCAGAGATGGGAGAAGCTGAGGAGGGAAATAGGTCCCTGGAGACAATGAGACAAGTCTCAGAGGGGTGAGCAAGGTGCTGGAGGCAATGCCTAGGGCAGGCCATTGAGACTGCAATCTGCTAAGTGTTGAAACTGAGTCTCGTGTTGGGCCTAAGGGGACAAAGCTGTCTGCAGATAAGCACTGGGCTACAAGTCTGGGTCAGGATAGGCTTTCCTCTGAGAACAGCCAGCCTGGCTGCTGGGAGAAGCGAGGTCTGGACATGCTTACTTTGCTTGTGGCTTTGGCCCCCAGAACAAGGCGGGGGTGAGGAGGGAAAAGAAGTGTTGAAATATCAACAGAGAGGCAGAAGTGATTCTCAGGGTGGCTACCTCAAGGTGGCAACTGGGGTAAGAAGGGAGTCGCTTAGGGTCTGAGAGGAGACGCTCTTCAAAGGCCACTAAGGAGGCAGTCCCCCAGGCCCACATTCCCTGCAGGAGATCCTCAATTATGTCCCAGGTTAAATATCTTTGCTAGCCATAATGGCACACACCTTTAATCTCAGCACTCAGGAGGCAGAGGTAGTCAAATCTCTGTGAGTTTGAGGTCATCCTGTTGTATGTAGTGAGTTCCAGGACAGCCAGAGCTACATACTGAGACACTGTCTCAAACAAACAACAACAACAAAATAATCAAACATAAACAAAACAAAATCTCTTTTAAGCTGTGTCTTGCAAGCTGTGATAAAGAAGCTAGAAGAGAGCTGACAGACCCAAAGTCCAACAATGACTGACAGCAGAACCTCTCTGGTCTCCTGGCTGTGCAAACCACATCTATCAAGCTACCTGTCAGGGCAACTCTCTCCTCTTTCCCCAAGACAGGCTTTCTCACTCTAGAAACCAGACTAGCCTCAAATTCAGAGATCTGCCTGCCTCTGCCTCCTGAGCACTGGGATTAAAGGCATGCACCTTCACTGCCTGCCTGGTAATTTTTTTTAATGTTTATTTATTTACTTTTCATCAGTGTTTCTCGCAGGAGACATCTGAGACCATCAGAAAACATGGATATATTTACATTACAATTGATAACAATAGCAAAATTACAGTTATGAATTACCAATGAAAATCATTTTATGGCTGGGGGTCACCACAGCTTTACGAAGGTCGAGAACTGCTTTACATGTATGTGCGTGTGCCTGAGTTTATGCACATGCATACAGGAGCCTGTGAGACAGAAGGTGTTGGATCCCACGGAACTGCAGTTACAGGCAGCTGTTAGGCACCATGTGGGTGCTGGGAACCAAACCGGGGTCCTCTGCAAGAGCAGCAAGAGCTCCTAACCACTGAGCCATCGCTCCAGCCTTTGACTGGTAATTCTTGAAGCAAGGTGAGAAGAGTGTCCTAAAGAAAGCAAAAACGTGTCAGAGTCTCCTGTTACTCCGCCCCTGATCACTGCAGGGCCAACCCATGTGAAGCACTTGTTTCTGGCAATCTGTCCTTCATATTACATCTCAGAAGAGTCTGCAGTTGTTACTTCAGGTTCCATTTGGTCGTTTAAGAGGTAACCCATTGGCACAGCTTTGAAGTGACCACAGAGAAATTGCTTGGATCTCTGAGTTATGATGGGACCATATGGCCCTGGTGTGGAATCACCCTGAAAATTGGGAAGGGTGTCATGAAAAGGAATTTGGCTCACGAGGAAGATGTCACCCAAAATGGGTGTGTTGCATTCTATGACTCTCTAAAGAATTTACACTGAGCTGGACATGATGACTCACCCTTGTAATCTAGTACTGGGGAGGCAGAGGCAGGAGGATGAGGAGTTTGAGGACAACCTGGCCTAATATAACAAGACACAGTTATATATGACACACACACACACACACAAACCCTTCTTTAAAGTTATGTGTAGACTCCTACTCTTTTAAGAGAGTAGAGGATGATGGTACAGAGCAGACTCTAGAGGACAAGTCAAAGGGAGGCTGGGATGGGGCAAACAAGCCCAAAAGCTATACCACAGCCAGCTGCCAGGGACAGACACCACAGGTGGCCCTGTGGGCATGTACTGCATATTTGAGCTGCCCCACTGGAATCTACATCCCCTTCCACGCTTCCCTGCTGGAGGGACAGTGCTGCAGTGGACAGATAGACACTGACCTGGAGGAAGTGCTGCACAGAGGTTAGAAATCCAGGGACATCTAAGCAACAAAGAGCGAAGACAGGTCTTCCAAAGGATCTGAGTTTGGATCCCAGAACCCTGTGTTGGGTAGCTTTCAACTGTAACTTCAGCCAGGGGTTCCAAAGCTCGCTTCTAAACTCCAAAGGTACCTGAAATCATGTACACATATCCATCCGTGAGTATGTACACGCATGCACGCGCACACATACACACACAACATATAAAATCAATCTAAAAGGAAGAAGAGGAGGAGAAGGAAAAAGGAGAGGAATAATCCGGATCGCAGGAAGAAGAAAAACCCAGATTGCAGAACCAGGCTGCTCGACAGCACTCAGCTCCACTCGGTATGATCTTGAGCATGTAACCTCAAGTAAGCCTCTCTGACCCATGGAGCCGTTACCAAGAAGAATTGCACCACGTCTGACCAGGACCTAAATAACACCAAATTTCTACATTGTAACTGGAATCTCCTTTTCTACCTCCACCTTATTTTATCTGTTTCATAAAATGGAAAGGGAGGAGGACAAGGTAAATTAGTAAAAGTGTCCCCTTTCATTCTTTCGTTCAGCAAAAGATTGTGATTTCCCCTTCCCTTCCTTTCTTCCTCTTCTAACCCTCCCCCCACCACGATTTATACTAAGGAAATGAATTACAGAAGAAGCTTTAACTAATTTACCTCATCTCACACACACACACACACACACACACACACACACACACACACACCTATCTGTCTGTCTGTCTGTCTTGCCACAGATAAAACACAGCTACTCAGATATGGCTCCGGGCACAGCTTAGCGTGCCCTTGTGTCTCTTGGGTCTCCAGCTGCTCCCCACACACCCATAATTGTCCCTGACTGCTTTCTAAACCTCCCCAGGTGAGTGGATGGCAGCAACCTGGCACGCCTGGGTCCCACCTGGGCACCCCTTGGGAGCATTTGCATATTTCCTGGGCTCTCCTTTTGAAATTCCACACCAATAATTAAGAATTTCTAATTCTCTAGTAATTGAGTAGTACCGTTTGGGACTGATTAAGCAGATGCTATCTAAATAATTATCTGTTCCACCTTGCTTCCCTTTGTGTGGGCTCTGGACTGCCTGTCAAAGCAAACATGGAGCATATCCCAGTCCCCTTCCAGCGCCCCCTCCTCCTCTCTGCCACTGCTCCTTCCCACCACATCTCTGCCTCTCTCTTTCCTCCTCTTCTCGCTTTGCCATGCTTTGTCAAAATGCCACACCGGGATAAAGACACTGTCCAGTGTTGAGTCCACTTCAATTCCAAACAAAGAGGCAGTAGGATCTTTTTCTTTTTTGTTTTAAAGTTTGTGATACAATTGTCTAGATGACTGAATGACCCTTTTACCAGCATGCTCAAAAGTCAGGCCCTTCACTAAGGCAGTTTAATTTGATACAACTAAGATAATCATAGCACCTGATAATGTAGCAAAATAGATATAACCATATTTATTTCACCAGTTAAGAAACAAAAGTATAGTCCAGAGACTGGCAGTTCAGTTAGTACTGTTTGCCAGCATGCATAAGACCTTGAGTTCAGTCCTCAGCACCATATAGACGAGGCATGGTGGTGTATACCTACAGTCCCAGCGTTGAGAAGGTAGAGACAACCCCCTGCTACATAGTGAATTTGAGGCCAACATGAGATCCATGAGGCACTGTCTCAAAAAAAATAAATAAATTCCCAATGTCCTTCAACTATTAAAAGATAAAGTGTTGACCAGGCTCCCTGCCCCCAAAGACAGGGTTTCTCTGTGTAACACTGGCTGCCCTGGAACTCACTTTGTAGACCAAGCTGGCCTCAAACTCAGAAAGTCACTTGTCTTTGTCTCCCAAGTGCTGGGATTTAAGGCTTGTACCACCACCATCCAACTTGCATTGGCTAGTCTAAGCCAATTTGACACAAGCTAGAGTTATCTGAAGATCCAGCTGCAAGGCATTTTCCTTAATTAGTAACTGATGGGGGAGGGCCCAGACCATAGTGGGTGGTGCTATCCCTGGGCTGGTGGCTTAGTGTCTATAAGAAAGCAGGCTGAGGCAGCCATGAAGAGTAAGCCAGTAAGCAGCACTCCTCCATGGTCTCTGCTTCAGCTCCTGCCTCCAGGATCCTGCCCTGTCCTGACTTCCTTCCATGATGAACAGTATTGTGGAAGCAGAAGCCAAATAAACCTTTTCCTCCTCAACTCACCTTTTGGTCATGGTGTCTCATCGCAGCAATAGAAATCCTATCTAAGACATTATGCATAGCCGGGCCGTGGTGGCGCACACCTTTAATCCCAGCACTTGGGAGTCAGAGGCAGGTGGATCTCTGTGAGTTCAAGGCCAGCCTGGTCTGCAGAGTGACTTCCATGACTAGCACCAAAGTTATAGAACAATTCTGTCTCAAAAAAAAAAAAAACCCAACCAAAAAACAAAAGACAATATGCATAGCACTTGACAACACACAGAAAAAGCAAACTCGTTCATTTCCTTGAGACTCTACCAATTGAGCTACATCCCATCCTCCAAAAACCCTTTTTATTAAAAGTTGTTCCTAGGGTGATGTAGGACATAGAGATCCTGCTCTCTAGACCTAGGGCTATTCTACTCCCCCCCCCCGCCATTACCCTCCCATGACCCACACCTCTGGGTCCAATCCAGGCCCCCATGTAGTCTAGGCAAATGTTCTACCACTAAACTTCATCTTCATCCCAGCTCTTGCTCTCTCTCTTTCCCAGTTCTTCTCTCTTAAGGTTCTAGAAGCCTCAGCAGCAGTTCGAAGACCATTGCTGGCAGAGACCCTAGTACATTAAGTCAATTAAAAAGCTGACAGCCAGGTATGGAGTCCACACTTGTAATCCTTACACTTGGGAGGCAGAAGCAGGATGATGGCTGGAAGTTCAAGGCTCAGCTGGTCTATATAATTGGGTTCCATGCCAGACAAGGCTACATGGTTAGACCCAGTAGGAAAGAAGAACCAACAAAAAGTTTGAAAGACGAGATTTCCTTAGCCCACTTTAAAAATTTGTTTTGGTATTTTGTTTGTTCTCACACCTTTGAGATGTCTCCTTCATGAATCCCCTTTCTCCTCTCTTCAACTGAATGTGTTTTCTCTGAGATACACAAATCTAACTTACTAAGGGTCTATTGGGAGAGGGAGACAAGAATGTGTTGTGAAAATATTAATCTAGTGATACATTAGAAATTTAACTGCACTGGGGCTGGTGAGATGGCTCAGTGGTTAAGAGCACTGACTGCTCCTCCAGAGGACCCAGGTTCAATTCCCAGCACCCACATGGCAGCTCACAGATGTCTGTAACTCCAGTTCAAGAGAATCTGTCATTTTTATACCAATGCACATGAAATAAAGTTAAATAAAGTTTTTTTAAAAAAGAAATTTAACAGCACAAGAGTCCGAATAGTGGGAGGATTAGCCCTGGAGCAGGGAGAACAAGATGAATAGAGGAAGTACCAAAGGTATAAGAAACTAGAAGGGGGAAAAAAAAAACTAGAAGGGATTTCAGTTAGCAGGCAGTTAGTAGGCATTAGAATTGAAAGACTCTAAATGCATTTCTGAGACCTCTCAGCATTAGTGCTCCCCCTCCTGGAGACGTGACAGTCGCCCACACACGAATGTTGGACTTTCCATCTCCCTGTGTTCTTGTGGATGTTCTCCAAACATAACTCTATTGAGACAAGACAAACCACGGAGGTTGACTCAGTTCCTGATATATTGATTTAATCACTGGAACAAGGTCAGGATGACCCACTGATGCTCCCCCTTACCTCACCCGATCATGCAGCTACTCTTCTGCCCTGGCACAGACCAATCACTGCTAGTAACCCTTTGAATAAGCCAATCCAATTAGTTGGAAAACAACCCCCAGGTTCCCCCCTTGTTTCTATGGCTTTTTGCTTTAAAAGATGGGCTATAACAACTATCGATGTCCTTCTCATCCCAAAGCTGAGGGACCCTGTTATGACAGAATAAAAATCCTCTTTCTTTTGCATCGACTGTGGTGTTTGGATGGTGTCTTGAAGCAACTCTTCCCTAGAGCTTGGACTCCTAGTCCAAGAGAATATGCTATAGATTGGGCCCACAGAAGGAAAAGAGTCTATGACCAGGTGGGCGGGTCTGGGAGGCTAATTTAAAACTTAAATGAAGCCATGTGTGATGGCACATATCTATAATCCCAGCATTTGGAAGGCAGAGCAGGAGGATTATGAGCTACAGGCCAGTCTGGAATATATAGACCCTGTCTCCAACAAAATAAACAACTAAACACGTGCTAACTAGCTAGCCAAACAAACAAAAAGTAGATGTCCCAAGCCTCACACCTGAGAATAAGAATCCAACAAATCAGAAGTGAGCTCATGAAATTGTTTCAAAACACAAGCCCCTTCCATCTGACTGTGGTGATACACACCTGTAATCCCAGCACTTGGGAGGTGCAGGCAGGAGAATTGGGAGTTCAAAGCTAGCTTAAATAGAGTTTGAGGACAGCCTTGGCTACATAAGATCCTGTCTCAATAAATAAATAAGTGAAATGAAATAAGCCCCAAGTGGTCTCAGACCTCAACCTGACTTTCAAGTCCAATGTCGAGGCTTCCTCTGAAGGAGGGTGGAATTCTGGGACCAGTAGAATCTACTTATCTGGAATGCAGACGGCCTTACACTTTAGTATAGCAAAAAGGTGTCCATGAATCTGCCGTTATCAGTTTGTTAGTACTGTGTTTGGGGAGTTTTCTCCCCACCTTTTAGAAACAGAGTCTCACTGTGTAGCCCAGGCTGGCCTTCATTTTGAGATCTGCTTGCTCCTCTTCCTGAGTGTTGGCATCACAGGCTGACTGTATTCTCAGATTCCTCAAGCTTTGGTTGAACAATCACGTGTCTGAGCATGAGGACACAGAGGGAGTCCTGGAGAAAGGAGCTGCAGGCTTCCAAGGAAATGATCCTTACGACTTGGAAGACAGTAAGATACAGCAAGTGACACAGGAGCACAAGCCCTGGAGCCAGAATGCTGAGCCTGGCACCTCAGCTGGGGCTGCTGCTGTAACTCAGACAAGCAGTGTACACAGTAAGATCTGGTGCTGTGCTCCAGCTGGCGGTCCGAATGTCAGCTCTCGCTCCGACCAGGCAGCTTGCCCTGGGCACTGCCAAGCCTTGTACATCCTGTGTTCCTCTATAAAAACAGGAAAAATGATAGTGTCGGCTTCCTACCACTGCCATGAGAATAAACGAGAATCTGCTCCATGGTTAGGATCCTGGCTGGTTCGCTGCTCCTCTGAGGTTTTGATCACAACATGTTCTGTGGCTTTGCTTTTCTACCTTCCTAATGATGTGACCCTTTAATACAGTCCCCCATGGAATGGTGACCCCAACCAAAAAATTATTTTCATTGCTACTTCATAACTGTAATTTTGCTACTGTTATGAATTGTATTGTAAACATCTGTGTTTTCTGATCATGTTAGAAAACCCCTGTGAAAGTGTCTTTGAGACCCACAGGTTGAGAACCATTGTTCTAGGGGAAGACAGACTTCTTGAACTAGCAATAATCTTATTATCTCTTCCCTCTAAATAATATTGCCTGGTGTTCGCTTCCTCTATGGGCCAGTGAGATTCCCAGGGTGGTAGGGTGCAAAACTACGTCACAAATTCTGATAGGTGGCCCTAGTTGTTCCTCTTGACCCACCCAGGCTGTGACTAGCTCTTTGTATCACCGGGTTCTGGTAGGGATCCACCATTGCCACCAAATGTCTGGCAGACTGTGGGCAGTGACATAGCAGAAACTGATAGTCAGTCAGCTGGACTTCTCGTGGGTGTTAATTAGAAGGATTTCCGGTCAACACACCAGATACTTGCTCATCAGTGCTCATAGCAGCTGTATTCACACCGTGTCAGGGGCAGAAGCAATGCAGGTATCTGTCAGCAGAGGAAGGCTGCCTGAGTTCTGTTTCTACTGCTGGGAGAAGGCACCAGGACCAAAAGCAACTTGGAGAGGAAGGATTTTTTTTTCAGTTTCACATCACAGCCCACCATCAAAGAAAGTCAGAGCAGGAACTCAAGACCGGGGTCTGGAGTCTGGAGGTGGGAGCTGCAGAAGAACGCTGCTGACTGGCTTGCTTCTCATAGCTTACCCCATCCTGCTTCCTTATACACTCCAGACCACCTGCCCAGGAGTGGCAACACCCACAGTATGCTGCCTGGGCCTTCCTGTAGCAATCATCAATCAAGGCACACCATAGACTTGCCCACAGACCAGTTTTATGGAGGGATTTTCTCAATAGAGGTTCTCTCTTCTCAGATGACCCTAGCTTGAGCCAAATTAACAACATCAAAAACAACAGCAAAAACGAACCAGGATCAATGGATGAAAAAAACGTTAACATACACAATGGATTTTTTTCTTTTTTTTCATAAACAAGAATGAAGTTGCCCAGGCAGTGGTAGTGCACACCTGTAATCCTAGCATTAGGGAGGCAGAGATAGGTGGCTCTCTGAGTCGGAGGCCAACCTGGTCTACAGAGGGAATTCCAAGACAGTCAGGGCTACACAGAGAAACCCTGTCTTGGGGGTAGGGGGAAATAGAGGAGAATGAGGAGGTCATGTTTTTGATAAGAAAATGCATGCAGGCCAGCCTGGTCTATAAAAGCTAGTTCCAGGACAGGCTCCAAAGCTACAGAGAAACCCTGTCTTGAAAAACAAAAACAAAAAAAAAATGCATGCAACTGGAAATGATCATGAGTGAATTAAGCCAGATTCAGCAGATTCAGAAAGATGAATGTTATGTGTTTTCTCGCTTATGTGATTCCTAGATTTCACATAGACACATAGAAACATATTTATATATAGCATGCAAACAGAAGCAAAACTGTGTAGTGGGACAAAGGTGATATGGGACAATTGTCTGTATTCTATTCATTATATTTTAAGTAAATGCTGATTGGTCAGTAGCCAGGAAGTTATAGGCGGGACAACCAGATAGGAAGTAGAGGCAGGTCGATGAGAACAGGAGAATTCTAGGAAGAAGGAAGCCCATTCCTCAGCAGTCCTGGCCCGGCCACAGAAGAAGCAAGATGTGACTGCCTCGCTGAAAAAGGTACCAAGCCATGTGGCTAACATAGACAAGAATAATGGGTTAATATAAGTTATAAGAGTTAATAAGAAGCCTGAGCTAATGGGCCAATCAGTTTATAACTAATGTAGACCTCTGTGTGATTTCTTTGGGACTTAACGAATGCGGGAACCGGGCAGGACAGAAACCTCTGTCAACAGAATATAACTAATGTATATCTCTGTGCATTTCTTTGGGGCTGAACAGCTATAGGACCAGGTGGGATAGAAAACCCCAGACAACACAAAGGGATGATAACAAAAGGATAAAGGGCAGGGAAGAGTGGAGAGGGGAGAATATGCTCAATATACAATTTATGAAAACTTAGGACCCAGTAAAACTGGAAGGATGGCTCAGTATGTACTGCTCTTGCAGAAGACCCCAGTTCAGTTCCCACCACCCACATTGAGTGGCTTATACCTGCAGGGACCTACAGTTCCAGGGGATCTGATGTCCTCTTCTGGCCTCTATAGACACCTGCACTCATGTGCACACACCCACATCTAAGCACACACAGAAATAATTTAAAATAATAATGAATCTGTTTTGTTTGTTTGCTTTTGATTTTTCGAGACAGGGTTTCTCTGTGTAACCACTCTGGCTGTCCTGGAACTCCCTGAATTAAAGGGATTAAAGGCATGCACCACCACTGCCTGACAAAATAAAATAAATCTTAAAATGGGGTGGGGGGAGGGCAAGATAGTTTTTGTCGGTTGAGCCTGATGACTTAAACTCAGTCCCCAGAATCCACTATGGAAAGGTGGAAGGAGGAAATGGTCTGCAGAGCTGTTCTCCCATCTCCATAAACATGCGGTGGCGCCTGTGTGCTCACACACAGCTCTCCCACATAAGTAAGATAATAACTAATAACAATGAATAATAATAATAGAGCAAAGTTAGAAAAGAACCCAATGGGGAAAAGTATAAAATAAAATATTTTGATTGGAAAAAACACACACACTGAGAATTAAGTATCCAGCACTTTAGGATGACCTAATTCTTCAGTCAGATGTTTGTGACAAGTCTCTCCCGGACCCTAGGGAGAGAAAACACATTGAATCTGGAAATGTAAAATTATCATCTCTCTTCTCAGAGTAGGCCGAAGACCCAGGTCTCCAGACTCCTGTGATGTGTGCTTTGTCCATTGGGAGCACTTCCCAACAGTGCTGGGAGGAGGGGGCATCTTTGCTCCCTGGAAAGCCTTGTAACATTAAACTGGATTATGGGGCATTCTTCCCCTTAAAGCCCTGAGAACACTGTCGGGAACATGGAGGAGAAGGCGCAGAAGTGCCGCCTGCAGAACTACACACATTTCTTAAGTCCCTAATCTTCAAATAAACAGCTTTGCTCTTTCATCTTCTCCGGATGACACCTCCTTTGTTAAAGCTGTCAAACCCTGTGACACCTTAAGCTTGACTGGCTACATTAGTGGGTACATTGGGGAGGGGGGAAGGGGTGGAGATGCTGACCTGCCTGAGTCACAGCTTCCTGTGCCTAGGACCAGCTCAGCCTGGCGACATTAGCACAGGACCCTTTCTGTCCATCTGAGTGGAATAGGATGAGACCTACCACCGAGTGGAGGGGTGGGGTGAAGTGCCAGGCTCTGCCACTTACTGAAAGCGCACTGGCTGACCTTGGGAACTTTTTAAAAAAACTTTTCTGGGCTCTCAGTTTCATCATTTGTAAAAACAAGATGATCAGCGAAGCCACCGCATAGATGGTAGGTTGTAAAGGGTTAATGCATGTACAGCCCTGAGAACAATGCCTGCCTGTAGGGAAACCCTGATAAACACTAGCTGTATCTTAGAGTGGGCTTTGACAAGGAAGTTGTGGTTAGGAAGATGGCTTTGAGCAGGTTGCTTAATGTGTCTGTGGGTCAGCATTTTTTAGGTCTAAATTATAACGAGAACAATGGGGCTCCCTTATTAGGAAGATGAGCAAGCAACAGAGAGGGAGCAAAAGGATAATATTTGTGTGTGGCTACGAGGGGTTTGACACAGCTTTCTCTGCGAATAGTATTTCCTGGGAAGCCAGACTATTATACTGTGGGGTGGCAGCAGGGTCTATGCGCATGGACCCCACGCTAGTCCAGAATAAATAAAGAAAAAACATCTTGGAACTTAGGAAATATTAATGAGGACACAACAACGTAAATCCAGGCTGCCCTGAGGATGCAAACGATGCTTATATTGAACTAGTTGCTGCAACAGAAAACTACTAAGATTCCAGCCTCTCTTGGAGAAGTCAGACGATAAGGAAATCCAGGCCAGGCAAGCAGGGCTGGCACAGGGGCTAACCTGCAACTGTGATGCTGCCTTGCTTGGCCCCCACAGCAGTGTGCCCACAGACCTAGGTCCACCCTTCCTATCACTGATGGGAAAAATGGAATGATCCAGTTCACCCTCCCCTGGGCCCTTCGTTTACACTAGAAGTTCTCAAACTGAAGCAGGCCTGGCCACAGGATTGCCTGTGGTTGGGCCCACTCCAGTTTCTGGTTCTGTAGGTGGCATTTCTAAGGAGTTCCCAGGGAAGGAGCTGGGGCTGGTTCAGGGGAGCACTCTGAGATCTATTGTTTTGCTTTAAACCCTTTGCAGTTTGAGAACGCATCCTGGTGCTGACCTAGCAATGGACTTTGCTCCTATTGATAGTGCCCCTGAGTTGCCAGAGTCCTTTTGGCCACTCCTCTCCCTCCTGTCCACCTCTATCTCCTTCTCCTCTTGCCTCCCCTCCCTCTTTCTTTTCCTTTCCTTTCCCTTTTTTTTTCTTTCAGTTTTTTGAAATAGGGTCTCACGGTGTAGCCCAGGCTGGCCTGGAATTCACCATCTTCCTGACTCACACTCTCAAGAGCTGGGGTTACAGATGTGGGCCATCAGACCAGGCACTTTATTTCATTCTCCCCACCCCCACCCCCACCCCTGCCACCCTCACTTTTCTCACTTGCTTATTTACAAGCTACAACCCCAACCCCGTATCCATCGCACTGTCTCACTGTTTCCCCTCTCCAAGGCCCAGCCTCTCAGGCTACCCTAGGCAGAAGCAGGGACATCCCCAGAAGCACATTGCCCTGTCCACCGAAAGCAGACGCCTACACCGTTTGAGGTAGCCACGGTGGGGTAGGGAGAGAAGTTCCAGAACTTTCCAAGTGGGAATGAGGTTTCAGCACTTCATCCTGGAAGCCTTTGCACCCTGGGTACCAACGTCTTTGAGGATATTTGCATCTAAATAATCAGTCTACCTGGTCGTAGTCCTTGTTTAGCCCTCTTGAACACCTACTGTCGCCAGGTGCCGAGGAGCGCTTGGGACCACCCGCACCTGTTGCCATAGACTCCCCGCAGCCTCCCCAGAGCAGCAGAGGAGGTAGTCTGCAGCTGTGGAGAGGAACAAGGCCTTCAGGAGAGCTTTTTTTAATCATGGAGAGATTCAGGAACACTGGGGGCTGCATTCCCCCTCCCCCCTCCGCGCTCTAGCGAGCCGGGGCCTTTGATGTCACCCTCCCCCGCCCCCGCGAGGCCCGCTGCGCCCGCCAAGTTTCCCGGGATCCAGCTGCTCACACCCCGCCGGCCTACCCGCGATCCGCAGCTGCCGCCTGCCCCCTACCCCCGGGCCGGCCCGATTACCGGGTTTGCACCTGGGAGAGCCCCAACCTGGCTTGCAGAGTCTCTGTCCCCCCAGGTGTTTCAGGAGCGCCTTGGGGTGTCTGGGTCAGGGAGAAGCCCCTAGGGAACTCTGACAGCCGGGCCAAGCTACAACTTCCTTTCTGGGATGGAGAAGGAATGGGTGCTGTTACTAAGGGCTTGTCATCTTCTTACTCGGCTTCTAGAGTCACCACCAATGGGACAGGGTGTATCTTGGGCCCCTTGTGTTCTTGTGGTTTGCCAAAGTCATTGGCAGAGCTAGATCCTTATGCCCTCCATTCTTGTTCGTTCAGGGCCGGCAATCGAAGGGGAAAATGGGAAGTCTGGATTACTTGCCACAGCAGCTTGTTGTTGTGTGTGGAGAGGGGAGAATCCTTCTCACAGCCTACCCTGAATCTTAGGAGCCAAGACCTGGGGGCTCCCGCCCACACTGGTCTCATGTGACCTGTTTTTCCCTTGGTCCCAGCCTTACCCTAGGCCTCATTAAGATACTACATCCTATCCCCTCACCCTCAGCTTGGCCAGTGGTCAGCACTTGGAGGATGAGTTCACAGGAATAAACACAAGACATGATGCCTTGGTGATGATACCTGTTCGTGATTTAGCTTTGTACTTAAACAAACAAAAAAAAAAAAGAAATACATTTGAAAACGATTTGTAATTATAAAAATGAAACTGCCGGGCATAGTGGCTTAGATCCCACTGCCTGGGAGACAGAGGCAGTTGGATTTATGTGAATTCGAGGCCAGCCTGGTCTACAAAGTGAGTTCCAGGACAGTCAAGAATGTTACACGGAAAAACCCTGTCTCGAATAACCAAAAACCAAAACCAAACAATACCATTGGATGGGAGAGGTTGGGAATGAATCAGACTCTCCTGGGGCGGGGGGGAGGGGGGAGTAGACAGCTGGGCGAGTTTCATTAGGCATACATACAATAATAAGGTTCTTTTTCTTCCTCTTTTTTATTCTTTTTAAGGGTGCATTTAATGCCCAAATAATCTAAAATTCTTAGGCCTGTCTTAATTGCCAAAATATTTATCTTTCTTGTGTTCATTAGTCATGGGAATATCTTTAACAAATTGGTGACTGAGCCTATATATTGCTAATTATACTCTTCATATCTACAGCCCACAGGATACCTGTTGGTCTTTGTGCCCCATTTTTTGACATAAATGATCATTTCTAGTATCAAAGGTACTCTCAGACTAGGTGTGGTATGTGCCTTTAATCCCAAGACTTGGGAGGCAGAGGCAGGTGGATTTCTATGGATCCAAGGTAAACCTGGTTTACATAGTTCTAGATGGTCCAGGGCTATATAGTGAAACTCTCTCTATAAAAGGGGCAGGGGATACTGTGGCTCAGTAATTAACAGCACTTGCTGCTCTTCTAGAGGACCAGTTTTTGGTTCCCAGTACCCACACGACAGCTCACAACAGTTTTTTTATATATATATATACATTTTTTAAAGATTTATTTATTATGTGTATAGCATTTCTTCCATGTGTGCCCGCACCCCAGAAGGGGGCACCAGGTCTCATTATAGATGGCTGTGAGCCACCATGTGGTTGCTGGGGATTGAACTGAGGACCTCTAGAAGAGCAGTCAGTGCTCTTAACCACTGAGCCATCTCTCCAGCCCCTATATACATTTTTTATTGATATTTATTGAGCTCTACATTTTTCTCTGCTCCCCTCCCTGCTTCTCCCCTCCCCCCTTCAATCCTCCACCAAGGTCCCCATGCTCCCAATTTACTCAGGAGATCTTGTCTTTTTATACTTTCTACTTCCCATGTAGATTAGATCTATGTGAGTCTCTCTTAGTGTCCACATTGTTGTCTAAATTCTCTGGGATTGGGGTTTGTAAGCCTTTCTTTATGTTTAAAAACCACCTATGAGTGAGTACATGTGATAATTGTCTTTCTGTGTCTGGGTTAGCTCACTCAAAATAATGTTTTCTAACTCCATCCATTTTCCTGCAAAATTCAAGCTGTTGTGTAGTAGTCCATTGTATAAATGTACCACATTTTCCTTATCCATTCTTCGATCGAGGGGCATTTAGATTGTTTCCAGATTCTGGCTATGACAAACAAAGCTGCTATGAACATAGTTGAACACATACATGTCCTTGTGGCACAATTGAGCATCCTTTGGATATATACCCAAAAGTGGTATTACTGGGTCTTGAGGAAGGTTGTTTCCTTATTTTCTGAGAAATTGCCACACTGACATCCAGAGGGGTTGTACCAGCTTGCATTCCCACCAGCAATGCAGAAGTGTTCCCTTTTCCCCACAACTCCTCCAGCATAAGCTGTCCTTAGTGTTTTTGATCTTGGCCATTCTTACAGGTGTAAGATGGAATCTCAGAGTTGTTTTGATTTGAATTTCTCTGATGACTAAGGATGTTGAAAATTTCCTTAAGTGTCTTTCAGCCATTTTAGATTTCTCTGTTGAGAGTTCTCTGTTTAGGTTTGTACTCCATTTTTTTTTATTGGATTATGTGATCTTTTGGTGTTCAATTTCTTGAGTTCTTTGTATATTTTGGAGATCAGACCTCTGTCTGATGTGGGGTTAGTGAAGATCTTTTCCCATTCTGTAGGCTGTCACTTTGTCTTATTGACTGTGTCCTTTGCTTTACAGAAGCTTTTCAGTTTCAGGAGGTTTCATTTATTAATTGTTTCTCTCAGTGTCTGTGCTGTTGGGGTTATATTTAGGAAACAGTTCCCTGTGCCAATGCGTTCAAGTGTACTTCCCACTTTCTCTTCTATAAGGTTCAGTGTGGCTGGCTTTATGTTGAGGTCTTTGATCCATTTGGACTTGAGTTTTGTGCATGGTGATAGATATGGTTCTATTTTCATTTTTCTACATGTTTATATCCAGTTATGCCAGTACCACTTGTTGAATATGCTTTCTTTTTTCCATTTGATATTTTTTGCTTCTTTATCAAATATCAGGTTTCGAAGATGTGTGGATTGATATCTGGGTTTTCTATTCGGTTCCATTGGTCCTCCTGTCTGTTCTTATGCCAGTACCAGGCTGTTTTCAGTACTGTAGCTCTGTAGTAGAGTTTGAAGTCAAGGATTGTGATGCCTCCAGAAGTTCTTTTATTGCACAGGATTGTTTCGGCTATCCTGGGTTTTTTTGCTTTTCCAAATGAAGTTGAGTACCATTTTTTCGAGGTCTTTGAAGAATTTTGCTGAGATTTTGATGGGCATTGCATTGAATCTATCTCACAACAGTTTTTAACTCCAGCTCCAGGGCATCTGATGCCCTCTTCGGCTCTCTCTGGGCACTAGGCACACATGTGGTACACAGATATACATGCAGACAAAAGACCCATACACAAAAAAATAAATTTTAAAAACTGTTTAAATCTACCAGAGCAAATATCAGATCCCTCAGCTTCATGTATATCATCAGGGTTTTTTGTTTGTTTGTTTGCTTGCTTGTTTTTAGAGATAGTTTCTCTGTGTAGCTTTGGAGCCTGTCCTGGAATTCACTCTGTAGACCAGGCTGGCCTTGAACTCGGAGATCTGCCTACCTCTGCCTCCCAAGTGCTGGGATTAAAGGCATGCGCCACCACCTCCTGGCTTTCATCTGGGGTGTATAATATAATTAACTGGGCTCCAAAGGCCTGGGCAGTCGTACACCTCCAGCTGTGCTGCTTGAACACACATGGCTTCTACTCTTAGGCCGCCTCCATTCTGCAGAGGCCCCTTCTTGGCAGATGTCTCATAGTCCCAGCATCTCCAACACATACAGTCTCCACTGCCACTTAGGCTTCACCATAACAGCCTCACCACTGGCTTCCAGGGCCGCTCTGCAAGGACTCCAACACTGCCACACATTGCCTTTTAAACCATAGCCTCTCTCCCCTTGTCCCCCGCATCTCATGGTGATATCATAACACAAAACACAGTCCAGCCTTTAATGTTCTTAAGTCTTTAGAAGTTCTAATATCATGCTGGGCAGAGAGGGCACACACCTTTAATCCCAGCACCCAGGAGGCAGGCACAGGCAGATCTCTGTGAGTTTGAGGCCATCCTGATCTATAGTGAGTTCCAGGACAGCTAAGGCAGTTACAAAATGAAACAAAACAAAATAAAACAAAAGAAACCCTGTCTCAAAAAAAAAAATACAAAAGAATAAAAATAAGAACTAAAATAAAATGGCAAAATTCTTATAATCCTTGCACTTGGATGGCTGAGACAGGGGAATTGTTACAAGTTCAAGGCCAGCTCCTCAAAAAAAAAAAAAAAAAGGAAAAGAAAAGAGAAAGATTTTTAAGAATCACAATGAAATTCTACTTATCACTCAATAAAAAAGCCAACATAAACTCACAACACCAAATGTTGTCAGACTGTAAAGCAAGTGAGATTCTTGTATTTATAAAGAAGGATTGTCACCAGGCAGTGGTGGCTCATGCCTTTAATTCTCACACTTGTGAGGCAAAGATGCACAGTCTCTGTGAGTTCAAAGTCAGCCTGGTCTACAGAGTGAGTTCCAGAACAGCCAGGGCTACACAGAGAATCCCTGCCTCATTCCTAAAACACGCACACACAAAAAGAAGAAGAAGGTAGAATTCTCAATGTCTCCTATAAAGAACTGTCAATTATTTATAAAGTTAAACATGTATCTATGCTTGAGGCAGTAGTTTATTCTTATGTATTATCATAAGAGAAACACAAGAAAGCATCTACTCACAGGCTTGTACACCAATGATCTTAAGTGTTTTATTCAATGACATGGCAAATCTTGGTTGTCAGCTTGACTATACCTGGAATCAACTAAAACCCAAGCTGATGGGCTCACCTGCAAAGGGTTTTCTTGGCCAAATTATTTGAAGCCATAAGACCTCTACAAAATGAGGGCAGCACTCCTGGTGGCAGCCTAGATGAAAGTTCATGGAAGAAGGAAAGCTTATTTTTTGGAGCTTGTAGTCACCCTTGCTGGCAGGTTCATCTGTCCAGATGCTGTGGCATCCCATCACAAATTCTTTGTGATTCCAACATGAACTGAAGACTATCAGCAGCTCTCCAGGAATCTTCCAGGCCTTCAGCATCAGATTGGGACTACAGAAACATCTAATTTCATGGACTGAACAACTAATGGACTCCTAACCTTTCCATTGAACTTCAGTCTGCCACAGTTGAACTACCGACCCAGACCGCATCCTGTAAGCCAATCTGTTAAATCCCATACATACATATGTACATACATACATGCACACACATATATATTCATAATATGTAATGGATATATATTATATTCTGTCAGTTCTCTTTAATAAAGAACCTTGGATAATACAATTCATAATATGCCAAAACCCAGAAATAACTCAAGCAGGTATTTTCATAGCAAATTTTCCTATATCTGTAAAGTTAAATCTCATTAATAAAAAGGAAGGGACTTATAGGTAGAGTCACACAATGAAATGATGAGCCAAGAATGTTAGGCTGAAAAAAAATTGTCACATAACAAAAACATGTCTACTGTATGATTTTACTTATATGAAATCTCAGAAAAGCAAACTCTCCAAAGCAAATCAGTGGTGAATGGGACTGCCAGGAGCAGTGTATGAGTTAATTTTGGTGTGTATACACACACAATGCATATATGTGCGAACATGTATATATGCAGGTATATGTACATATGTGTATATATATATGTACCTGTATATATACATATAAATGTCTTACTTATTTTTATATGTATGTGTGTGTGTGTTTCACATGTGTGCAGTTGCCCACAGAAGTCAGAGAAGGCATCAGATACCCAGGACCTGCGGTTACAGGTAGTTGTAAGCCACCTATTGTGGGTACTGGGAACAAACTCAAATTCTCTGGAAGAGCAGCAAGTACTCTTGATCACTGAGTTATCTCTCCAGCCCGGGTTAATATATTCTTTTTGAAGACATTGTTTACATTTGTCTATTTATGTGCTGTGTGTTTATGTAAGTGTGTGTGTGTGTGCTCATGTGCACATACTTGTGTAGTGAGGGCACGTAGGTTCATTTCCCCCTGCTGCTCAGGATGTGTGAGGATAACTGAGTCATCTCCATGGGATTCAAGTCACCAGTGGTATTCATGGGGACGATGGCTGGATGCAACTCCTCCATAGAAAGGGACAACACTGCCCAGGAAAAGAGACTGAAGCTGGGCTGGGACTGAAGCTGAGAACCTGGGCTGAGACCGGTTTGAGCATTTGTTCACTGGGGATCTGACTGATATCAATAATCTCTGCTATGCAAATGAGCACAAAAACTATCCTGTCTAGACCAGAAGTCAGAACGCAGTGGGAGGCAGTGAAAGGGTGTGGTGCAGCTGGAGACAGAAGAATTCATTTCATCTAGGCCTGAACAGAACGGGATATTCATTCATCAGACTAGCTCCAGGGAGGCAGGTAGCAACAGAGCCCAGAGGCTAGAAGGTTGCTAAGAGTCCAAGACCAAGGGCTTACAGCCTCTGCCAGGCAAGTGTGGCGTGGGAATCAGCTAGCAGGAAAGGCTCCACTTTACAGGTCTATTCTCAGTGCTACTCTTCCCTAAGACAGGCTCATTATACAGCCTAGGCTGGAAGTCAAGACCTCCACCTCCCAACTGCGTACTGCCACACCCGGCCATTGAATAATATTCTCTACTGCTACATAATTACACTTGAAGTGGGTCTCTGGCTATTGTACTGTTCTTCCCTCCTCTGTCTAGCTTCCCACTGCCTAGAAGACCACCTACAGTCCACCCTACCCCAATCCCTGCAGAACCCTGTGCTTTCCATCTGCCAGCTGCGGAGCCTGGGCAGACAGGAAAAAGTTCAGACTCCCACAATAGGCTCATTACCACCAGCATCAGGATCATGGCCTCTGCTGCCTCACCTGAAGATACCCTCTTTCCTGTTGAAAGCTGATTCTGGAACTGGGGTTAGCAGTGTGCTTGCCTGGTGTGCGTGAAGCCCTGGGTTGAATCCCCAGGACCACGTAAACCATGCATGCTGAATGTGCTGAGCTTGCCAGTCCATGTTTGTAATCCTAGAAATCAGGGGGCAGGAAGATTCAACGTTCAAGTTTATCCTTAACTACACAGCAAGTTTAAAGCCAGCCTTGGCTACATGAGACCCTGTCCCCAAAACAGACAAAACTCCAAACCCTTTTCACTCAGAGAAAAACCTTAAGTCCAGATAAATGGCCCCAAGTTCCCACATTATCTAGTCCCAGCCATGATCCTTCTTCTCTGGCTTCACCCCCACTTCCGCGTTTTCACATGATGCCAGTCTCACTGCCTTCCTAGCATGCTTCTGTCACAGGGCCTTTGCCCTGGCTCGTTCTTCTTTCTGGAAACTATGTGCTTAGCTTCCTTCCTGTAAACTGCCTTCTCAGGGAAGCCCACAGTTCCGTCTCCATGTAATACAAAATAAAGCATCACCACACAGCTTTCTGAATCCCCTTGCCTTGTCTGACTTTTCTTTTCTGAATAGCTATGACCTGGGATACTGTACATTGACATGCCAATTATATCTACTATTGTTCTTTTGAAAACAAGCGCCTTGAGGGTGGAGATCTTTTTTGTGATCGATGGTTTATCTCAGATGTCTAAAATGCTGTCTGGTATGAATAAGACCTAATAAATATTTTTAGGGTTATATAAAAATCTCACAAAGAGGCAAATACAAAACTTACCTGGCAGGGGATGCACCATAATCACAAAGGTGGTTTTCCCAGGGCAAAGTGTATCCATTGCACTCTGGATGTGATTTCCCCACATGCAGGAAACTCTACTGCATAATTTGTAGTAGTGCAAGACTGCCTTCATGCTCTCTCTTGGAGTGGGGGTGGGGTAGATACAAGATGGTTCAGCAGGTAAAAGTATTTGCTGCTAAGCCTAACAATCTGGGTTCAAACGACCCCCATGGTGGAAGGCGAGAACTAATTCCTACATATTATTTGATTTCTACGTGTAAACTGTGGTATTCTCATAACGCAAACACTTATAATACTAAAAGATGTTTTCTGTCATCCTTTTAGTTTGTATTTCTATGTTTGTCATTAGTTTATTTACCTTTGCACCTTCTACCATGTCCTCCTTCATGGTTCTTCCCACCTGTTCATGGCCATTACATGCATTTCTACTACAGATCCTGTATTTCTTTCTTTCTTGTTTAGTTTTTGTTTTTGTTTTTGAAACAGGGTCTCTCTGTGTAGCCCTGACTGTCCTAGAACTCACTCTGTAGATCAGGCTGGCCTTGAACTCAGAGATCCTCCTGTCTCTGTCTCCCAAATGCTGGGATTAAAGGTGTGCGCCATTATTGCCTGACAGTTCCTGTATTTTATGTTGATTTACAGAGCTCCTTATGTACTTTAGACACTGATTTCTTACTACTTAAATATTTGAAAATACATTTGTGCAACCTGATACTTGTCACTGTTATCATTTATAAAGACATATGAGTGACCTGAGGCTGGTCCAGCAAGGGGTGGCCGTCACATGAGGGATAGTAGCAGGTCCCTTTGGCGGGTGGGAGACAATGGTGGGTGAGAGACAAACAGATATGCCATACAGAGAGAGTTTGGGTATAGAGTTTATTTAGTGGGTAATGGAGGAGAAAGGGAATGGGGAAAGGGGAAAAGAAAGAGGTGGTGGGGGCGGGGCAGGGAGAAAGGCAGTAGTTACCTCTTCAGAAGAGGGATGGGAAGAGAAAGAGCAGGCTGAAGAGGAGGAGGGTGGGAGTAGGCGGGGCTTGTCTCTTAAAGGGTCAGGGTACCCAGATGACAGACCAGGCCAGCAGATTATAACAGTCACTATGTCCCTGATTTTCTTTGCCAAACATGAAGCTCTCAATTTTTATATATGCAGATTTATCTGAGGTTTTGGGGGGTTATATTAGTTGCTTTTCCTGATGCTATCATTGTTAGAAATATTTCTTAGGGGCTGGAGAGATGGCTCAGAGGTTAAGAGCATTGCCTGCTATTCCAAAGGTCCTGAGTTCAATTCCCAGCAACCACATGGTGGCTCACAACCATCTGTAATGAGATCTAGCACTCTCTTCTGGCCTGCAGGCATATATTGTATACATAATAAATAAATAAATATTTAAAAAAAATAAATATTTCTTAGATGAGCCTCTCTGCCGACGCAAATAATTCCAATCAGACCAAATTAGGCGGAATAAAAGATGCCCATGTTTAATGCAGTGCTCCCTGATGGCACAGAGGAAGCAGGGCGAGGGAAGAGAGGAAAGGGGAGACCACGGGAAACCCGGAGATCACATGTTCTTTTTCTGGGGGCAGCCTAAATAGCCTGTGGGAGTGGTCCTGACCCTTCTGGAGAGGGGTCATTGCTTGGAGGGCTTTCCCAGAGGCAGAGTCCGGACTAAGGCAACTCCCGGGGGAGGGCTTGAAATGGATGCCAGGGGCTGGAGTGAGGCTTCTGACCAAACACCCCAGACTCCTTGGATATAGGGGTGTCAGGGGGCTAGGGGTCTCACTTCCAACAAATGTCGGGGATGTTTGGTCTGAAACGTCTGGGCCATCTATTCCCATTAGAGATTTTTCAGGGGGTCTTCCTCAGTCAAACCTTATTTTTCTTAACCAAGAATGAATCCACAGAGTCTCGTTTCCTATGGAAACAAAAGCAAAATCTCTTCTCCAAAGCAACACATCTTTTGACTTAGATTTTAAAGGCAAGGCATTTTCAAAATATATAGGTTGGATTAATCTAGCAGCATTTATAATCAAATTCTTTTAGCAGCTATTACTCCTTCCTCAGCAGTCAAACAACTCAAAGACAACCCAATAACATACAGTATCCACATTCTCTGTGTGTTTTCCATCTTTATGTGGAAGCTAAATGGGGGCAAATGGGAGACGGATGTGCTAATTTTTGTCCCAAACCCAGGTGGCTAGGTTTTTGTCCAGCTCTGGCCTGTACCAGTGGATAAAAGATCTCAGACAAACAGCTTTTTCATAAATTTGGCCTCAAACACACAGAGATCTGCCCACCTCTGCCTCCCAAGTGCTGGGATTAAAGGTGTGTGCCACCACCACCTGGCTGAATTCTGGATTTTATTCTATTCTTTTCTTAAATTAAACCATTTTAAATCTTCTGAGTAATCCCACTTTCTCATTTAGTAAGTCGCTATATAAACTTAGGTTGTTTCCTAGGATTGTCCCTAGAGACTCTCTGTCCACTCTGTTCCTTTCCCCAACTGTCTTAGTTAGATTTAATTTTGCTGTGATGAAATACCATGACCCAAAAGCAACTTGGGCAGGAAAGGATTTATTTTACTTACACTTTCTTTTTTTTTTTTTTTAAGATTTTATTCATTTATTATGTATACAGTATTCTCAGTATTCTGTCTGCATGTATGCCTGCAGGCCAGAAGAGGGCATCAGATCTCATTACAGATGGTTGTGAACCACCATATGGTTGCTGGAAATTGAACTCAGGACCTTTGGAAGGGCAGGCAGTGCTCTTAACCACTGAGCGATCTCTCCAGCCCTTACTTACACTTTCATATAATAGATCATCATAAAAAGCAGTGAGGACAAGAACTCAAATAGGACAGGAACCTGGAGGGCAGGAACTGATGCAAAGGCCGTAGATGGTGTTGCTTACTGGCTTGCTCCCCATGATTTGCTCAGCCTGCTTTCTTATAGAATCTAAGACCTGCAGCTCAGGGATGGCTTCAATTGCTGACAGTTATTGTTCAAATAAGCAGGACACAAAAAAGGGCAACTGTTGAACTATGCTAAAACAAGGTAAGACAGTCCTTCAAAATTCTCTGCTTCATGTTGGGCGGTGATGGCAAACACCTTTAATCCTGGCACTTGGGAGTCAGATGCAGGCAGATCTCTATGAGTTCAAGGCTAGTCTGGTCTGCAGAGTGATTTCCAGGACAGGCTCCAAAATTATCCAAAGTTACAGGGAAACTCTACCTCAAAAAAAAAATTCTCTGCTTCACAGGAAAATCTGTCAGATATACTAGGCCTGTAAGCCAAAGGTGGATGCCCCAATGTTACAGAAGAACTTTGGGTGATTGTCCAGGCAGCAATATACCCCTGCCATTAAGTAACATTTCACCCTTCTGGGATCTTTGATGGAGTTGAAAACTAGATAGTTATAGTTTTCTTTAGTTTTAACAAAAGATAAATTAGGTACAAAACTTTGGACTCACAAAGATTAGGTAGATAATAGAGTATTTTCTCTAATTTTATCATATACAAATAGACTGAGTATTGTAACTATAATTCTTACTTGATAACTGTTTTGTTGTATATAATCTTACTATGTTAGAGTTAAACCTTCCTTTTAACTAGACAAAAAGGGGAAAATTCTGTGGAATAATCCTCTTGTACACTGTAAACTGGTTTAATAAAATGCTGATTGGCCAGTAGCCAGGCAGGAAGTATAGGCAGGGCAATCAGACTAAGGATGATGGGAAGGAGAAGGGCAGAGAGAGAGTCTCTAGTTAGATGCAGAGGGAGCAGGAAATGAATGTGCCTTGCTAATAAAGGTGCTGTCACGTGACAGGGCATAAATAAGGAATATGGGTTAACTTAAAATTTAAGAGCTAGTTAGTAATAAGCCTGAACTATTGGCCTAGCATTTATAATTAATACAAGCCTTTGAGTGATTATTTTGGACTGGGCAGTTGGGACAGGGAAACATCTGTTTACACTACAGGCTTGTCTGCAGCCTGATCCCATGGAGGCATTCTCTCAGTGGGGTTTCCTCCTTTCACATGATTGACTCTAGCTTGTGTCAAGTTGACATAAAACAAGCCAGCGTAGCCGGGTGGTGGTGGTGCATGCCTTTAACCCCAGCACTCTGGAGGCAGAGGCAGGCGGATCTCTGTGAGTTCAAGGCCAGCCTGGGCTGCAAGAGCTAGTTTCAGGACAGGCTCCAAAGCTTCAGAGAAACCTTGTCTCGAAAAACAAAACAAAACAAAAAAAAAAAAAAACAAGCCAGCGCACTAATAGTGTTTTACCACTAAACTGTGTAAAATACTTTAACATTGAGAAGTACAAGGACCCGAGTTTCTTTTCTTTTCTTTTTGTTCTTTTTAATTAAGACAGAGTCTCACCATGTTGCCCTGGCCAGCCTCAAACTCACAAGAGATCTGCCTACCTCTGCCTCCCAAGTGCCAGGATTAAAGATGTGAATCACCACACCCAGTTTAATAGTCTCCAAATTGAACCTGTCTGCTATTGGGCTAGTATTTTCTTAATTTGTATTTGGTTGGTATTGCTTTGAATATGTAGGTGAACTGTGGGGTGCTGGCATCATTACAGTGTTGAGTCAACTACTCTGAGAGCATGAAATGTTTTTCCATAATCTGAGTTGTTTCCCTCTGTCTTTTACTAGCAATCGTCAAGGCAAAATCATTTTCCATATCTGTGTTCATTAGTTTTTTTTTTGTCAGCTTGATACAAGCTCAGGTCATCTGAAAGAGGAAATCTCGACTGAAAAAAATGCCTCCATCAGATTGGCCTATGGACTCATCTTTGGGACATTTTCTTGATTGATGTAGGAAGACAGTGCTACCCTGAACAAGCAGTACTAGGCTGTATTAAAACAAAACAAAACAAGAACCAATCAGTAAAGTAGTGTTCCTCCATGGTCACTGATTCAGTGCCTGCTTTCCAGTTCCTGCTCTGCTTGAGTTCCTACCTTGGCTTCCCTCAATGATGGACTGTGATTGGGACCTGTAAGCTAAATAATCATTTTCCTACCTAGGTTGCTTCTGGTCCTAGTATTAGTCAGGGTTCTCAAGAGAAACAAAACTTATAGAAATATATATGGGATTTATTAGAATGGCTTACAGGCTGTGGTACAACTAGTCCAACAATGGCTGTCTACCAATAGAAGGTTCAAGAATTCAGTAGTTGTTCACTCCACAAAGCTGGATGTCTCAGCTGGTCTTCAGTATATACAGAAATTCCAAAGAAGTAGAATCTCAGTGGAAGAATGAAGTTGTCAGAAAGAGTGAAGAAAAGCAGGCAAAGAGAAGGGATTTCCTTTTCCATGTGCTTTGTATAGACTGCCCCCTTAAGGTGTGGCCCAGCAAAGAGATGAATCTCCCCACTTCAAAGATCCAGATTAGAAGTGGGTCTTCCCACTTCTAATGAGTTAATTAAGAAAAAAAGTCCCTCACATGTGTGCCCAGCCTTTGGGTTTAAGTTAATTCCAGATGTAGCCAAATGGACAACCAAAAATAGCCATCCCAGTCATGGTCCCTATCACAATCATGGAAAGCAGAGTAGGACGACATCTTTTAACTCGTTTGCTGCCGTTGAAGATATCTTATTTTTACTGTTTACTATTTTTCTGGTTAGTTATTGCTGTTGTAGAGAGGCAATGTTGATTTTATTTTTTGTAATTTGACTTTGAATTTGAATTTGGACTTCAGTCCAAATGTCTGCTAAAAATTTTAAGACAGAGATTCACTGTGCAGCTCAGCCTGGCCTTGAACGCTTGGTCCTCCTGACTTCTCTTCTCCATGCATTTTCTGTCTTTGGGGGTTTTGTTGTTATTGCTGCTGCTGCTGTTGCTGTTGAGACAGGGTCTCATGTAGCCCATGCTGACCTCGAACTCACTATATAGCCAAGGATGACCTCAAACTTCCGACCCTCCTGCTGCTACCTCCCGAGTGCTGAGATTAGAGCTGTGTGTCAGCACGCCTATTGAACTGGGAACAAGCTGGGAAGCCCACTGCCAACTGAATTACACCCCCATCCTGTCATTTGCTATCTTGATTTTGACATTCACTATTCACAGATACTCTTCATCCTTTATATGGGGATTTTAAAAGCTGCCCCTTCCTGTCCCTGGTAGTTCTAAATGTCAGTCTAGACAAAGACTTCCAGAGAAGAACCTGCAGAGGCCAATGTTACATAACAGAGGAGTCAGGCCAGGGTGGTGAAGAGCCTGGGACTCCTGACCAAGTATCTGAGAGGGGCCGGGGTAAGCCTCTTCTTTTAAGTACTTTGTTTTATTCTACATTAGTTTACAGAAGAAATACTGAGGATCAGAGACATAAAGTCACAGTCGTAAAGTTGCACAGCTTTACAGGTAGCAGAGGTAAAATCAGCACTCGGGGCTGCCTGATTTATAATGCTGCCCTCTGTTGGCAGACCTTGAGAAAGCAGTAGTAATGAAAGCCCTCCGTGTGCATGCTGGTTCCCGCACTCACTCGCTGCCCAGATAAAGCTGGAAAGGTTAAAATCGTCCATATTACTTAACATTTATTCTGTGTTATTCACTTATTCACTTATTAGCTTCTTGGAGACAGGGTCTCACTATGTAGACTACGCTGGCCTCAAATGCTGAATCCACATGGCTCTGTTTCCAGTATTGAACTTTACGATGCGCCAGTAACTTCACCTGTTACCTCATTTAGTCACTACAACCACTCTCAAAAGACAATTATTATGCAGTCTCCTTTTTTCTCTTCAGACAGATCTGAGACTCGTGCTGGGCAATGTGATGCAGGCCTATAGCCACAACACTTGGTGGTAGAAGCCAGAGGATCACATGTGGAAGGCCTGCCCTGACTAGATGAGACTTTCCCACCAAAACAAAAACAAGAAGCCACCCAAGTGAGGCAGAGGCAAGAGAATCTCACCAAATTCGAGGTGACATTAGTGCACATAGTGAGCCAGGCCATCCTGGGCTAGATAGCATGACCATATCTCAAACACAGAAACAAAACCAAAGCCAAAAATAAAAATGAATGTTTTGCAGAAAGGCTGGATATGTTCAAAGGGCCAGATAAGGGGCTGAGAGCAGGTGTTGCGTTTATTCAGTTTCTGTGTGTGTGTGTGTGTGTGTGTGTGTGTGTACACGCGTGCACGCGCCTGCAAAACGTGTGTGACCTGGGGAGGTCAGAGCATGTCTGGTCCCCTGAAACTGAAGTTATTGGCAGTTGTGAGCCAACTGTGTTGTGTGCTCGGAGCCAAACCTGGGCCCTAGGCAGGAGCAGTAAAATCTTTGAACCCTGAGCCATCTCTCCAGTTCCTGTTCCTTCTTTATTTACTCTCAGTGTCTACATGACGATGACTGAACTGCAGGGAGCATAGAACTCACTCTCAGGAGTCACTAAGCGGAAATGAAGGGTTACAGTTTCCTTCGGTTTGTTTGCTGAGACAGTCTATGCGTGCTGGTGGGGTGGAAGGAGTGGAACTCCCTGTGTAGATCAGATTGGCCTCAGACTTACAGTGATCCTTCTGCCTCCACCTTCTCATATGCTGGGATCGCAGCTTCCTCTGCCTGGTTTATGCATATGGAGTTCAAATGAATGCCACGCGAGTACTCTCCCAACTGAACCGCATCTGAGCCCCAGTGGTACAACTTCTATATATATTTGAGTATGTGTGTGTTCACACAGTCCTACCAAAGCTTGCATATGGACATTTTATGGGTAATTTACATGAGTTGGTTTTTGCCTTTTCGCTTTGTGGGACCCAGAGACTGAACTATGATCATTAGACTTCAAGGCCAGGGCTAAGGAGATGGCTCAGCAGTTAAGAACACTTGTTATTCTTGTAGAGGATGCAGGTTCCATTCCAGCACCCACATGGCAGTTCAACTGCCCATAATTCTGGTTCCAGGGGCTCCAATACCCTCATCTGACCTCCATGGGCATCAGGCACGTGTGTGTGTACAAACACACATATGTGCTTAAACTAAATCTAATTTTTTTTTTTTTTTTTTTTTTTTTTTTTTTTTTTTTTTTTTTTTTTTTTTTTTTTTTTTTTTTTTTTTTTTTTTTTTTTTTTTTTTTTTTTTTTTTTTTTTTTTTTTTTTTTTTTTTTTTTTTTTTTTTTTTTTTTTTTTTAGTTTTTTGAGACAGGGTTTCTCTGTAGCTTTGGTGCCTGTCCTGGAACTAGCTCTTATAGACCAGGCTGGCCTCGAACTCATAGAGATCCGCCTGCCTCTGCCTCCCGAGTGCTGGGATTAAAGGCATGTGCCACCACCGCCCAGCTCTAAATCTAATTTTTAAAAAATTTAAAAGGCCAGCACCTTTATCTGCTGGACCATCTCACTGTACCAGGAGTGTTGCCGTTTTGAAACCACATTTTTCAATTAATTTTTGTAGGATGGCTTAAATATGAAATGTCCCCATAGGTTCATGTGTTAAACACTTGACCCCAAGCTACTGACTCTATTTTGGGACCTGCAGGAGGTGAGACCCAGTTGGAGAAAATGGGTCTGTGGGGACCCTGGATTCATCTTGTGCTACAGTCTCCTTCCTGTCCTCCACAGGGGAAAAAAGTCTCTACCACAGGCTCCCAAGCTCATGGGGCCAAACAACCATCTACTGAACCCCCTGAAACTGTGAGCCAGAATCAGAATCTATTTAAGTTGTTCTCTCAGATATTTGGTCATAGATAAGATAAAACAAACAAAACAATATGTACACTGACATTGAACAGCATACCTCTTTCTTGCCTGGAGTTCAGTGGAGGTCACTGGGGAGATTACAAGGGTCCCAAGGATGTTGACCCATAGCTCCTCCAGATCAGGACAGGCTCTGTGGGACTCCAATGGTATAGCAATAACACAAGAGTATAGGCTGCTTCCTTTGACTTGGATACAAAAGATTAGTTCATTAAACTAGACAATCCCAATCCCAAGGACTGGGTCCAGATGCAAGTTCTGCAGTGGGCTCCAACCACTGGCAGCTATTCAGGTGGATCGAGGGCAGGAAAGACTCAGCTGAATACTAGCCATCCGTCCCGGAGGGCCGCTGAGCACTTGTAGATAGTCTGAGCGGCACCACCTGGGCATTCCGCACAGACGCCTGGGGAAAAAAGCCCTGTCCCTGCCACCCACACAAATCTGCTTGATGACTGGGCCCAGTGGGGAAGGGATTTGCCTGGCATGCTGGGTAGAAGTTGTCCTGCCAGAGAACCCTGGATTTAAATAAAGTCACTAATGAGGACAAAGAGGAGACAACTGGCCTTGTTAGGCCTCTTCTGCCTGAAGTATGGGTTGTAAAGCACAGTGGCCGACCCACTCTAGAAGGCTCCTCACTAGTAATTACGCCCAAATCAATTTCTGTTTGGCCTCTAGAGTGACCAGTCTTGTGGATATGCCTAGGAATGAGGCATTCCCCAGGGTATGGGACCGGTGTTAAAATGGAAGGATCCCTAGTAAGTAAGGAATAGACTTCCCTACCTTCTCCATCAGCAGGTTTGGGTGGCCCTCCAAGCTAAGACATCAAAGCAAAGATCATCTGCCTGCTTTCCTGAGACGGTCTAATGTCTAATGAGTCACTATGTTCTTTATTAGGGGCTGTGTGGGGTTTGAAGACAGGGTTTCTCTGTATCGCCCTGGCTGTCCCAGAACTCCCATTGTATGTAGATCAGGCAGCTTTGAATTTGGGGCTCCATCTGTCTCTGCCTCCTGAGTACTAGGATTGAAGATGTGTGCCATCACACGAGGCTACAAATTTTCCTGAAGGCCAGTCCTTCCCCTAAAACCTCTCTGTAATAACACCAGCTACCATATACGGAGTGTTCAACACACATCCACCAGGAACTGTGAAAAAAATGTTTCTTCTTCCTTTTCTCCTTCTCCTTCCTCCTCCTATGAATTTTTCTGCTAATTTTTTTTAAAAAATTTAGTGGTTTATTTGGATATGTAGATATTTCTGTGTGTGCATGTGTGTATGAGGTACACATGTATATGTATGAGTGTGCATGCAGAAGCCAGAAGTATGCATTAGTATCTTTCTCAATCACCTCCCACCTTATTATTTTTTTAACGACTAATCTTTAATTAATTAATTAATTTAGTGTGGGCACACACATGCTATAGTGTGTGTAGAGACTGCAGGATAACTTGTGGAAGTCAGCCCCTTCCTAACAGGTGGGTCCTGGGGCTCTAACTTGGTCATCAGGCTTGGCAGCAAGCACCTTTCCCGCTGAGCCAGCTCACCAGCCTGCACTCCACCTTATTTTTTGAGACAGGGTCTCTTTCTCTGTTTTTTTTTTTTTTCCTGGTTTTTCAAGACAGGGTTTCTCTGTAACTTTGGAGCCTGTCCTGGCACTAGCTCTTGTTAGACCAGGCTGGTCTCGAACTCACAGAGATCCACCTGTCTTTGCCTCCAGAGTGCTGGGATTAAAGGCGTGCGCCACCACCGTCCGGCTGAGACAGGGTGTCTCAACCCAGAGCTCACTGAGGTTGCTAGGCTGGCTGGCCAGCAAGCCCAAGGGATCCTCTGTTCTGCCTCCCCAGTACTGGAGACAGGGTTTTCACATGGGACCTGGCAATCCAAACCAGACCCTGGTGCCTGTGTGGCAAGCACTTTACAAACCGAGCCATCTCCCCACCCCGAGAAGAGCAATTTTACTCTCATTTTGTAAATGATGAAACTCGAGCCAGATTGCTGATTGCTGTGGGTGAGTCAGGATGTCTCAGGCCTCTCACCATAGTGAGCACTTGTAACCACCACACCATGCTGCTTTCTAGGGAGACTGGCCTGCCAGGTGCGTGGTGCCTGCCTGACCTGTGAATATCTTCCAGTAGTTTCAGGAATGCACACTATAAGGCAGACACTTCGGAATTCTGCAACCTTCTGCTATTATGTTCTTATTTTTAGAGAAGCATTTTCCTCCTTGGCCCAAAGCAAAACTTTTGGGGTTCAAAAATCAGAGCCAATGATGGCGGTGCAGGGTCTTAATCCCAGTACTTGGGAGGCAGAGGCAGGTGGATCTCTGAATTCGAGGCCAGCATGGTCTACACAGTGAGTTCCAGGACAGCCAGGGCTACACAGAGAAACTCTGTCTCAAAAATAGAAAGGAAAAAACAACAACAACAAAAAAAACATGTCACAGGACCAAGTGGCCCATCTCAGCCCCATGTGCTATAAAGCCATTCACATAGTGCACAGTGGTGCCTGAGCCATCATGCTCTGGCAATCCCTAACCATGCAGTTTGAGACTGGAGACTGTCCACATAGGCAACTGCAGGCCCACAGCTGCTGCCTGCCACCCTCTGCCTCCTCAGAATCTCTCCCAAGGGGTTCCTGTGGCAGCTCCAGGCGTCCCTGCTTGCAGTAAACATGACCTTGGCCTTCAGCAGCCAACACGACATTGGCATTTCTGTAAACACAATTGTGTTTGCAGTCTTCTGACTGAATCCTGCTACTCAGATCTAAGAGGCAGCAGGTCTCTGTTTAGCTGTAAACAGCAGTCCCACTCCCAGGCCAGCTGTTAGGATGCTATTTGTTTTTCTTACTTTACAGTAAGAGGAGAAGATGCTTGTGACAGGCTGCTGCTGCCCCCTCCCTCTCTCACATGGGTGAGAACGTAGTCTCTCCTGCTTTCTCCAGGTGCACACACAGATTCTTACCCCAGACCAAGAAAAGGAAGGAGTCGTTCTTGACCATGAAGATAATATAACTGATAATAATACTGAAGATTCCGGTGGAAGTCATCGAGAAATAAATGTCTGGTGCCACATGGAAGAGCTACGTGGATTCCTTGCCTTTCCCAGGGACCCATAAGGGAAATCAGGCCTCAGACCACTGAAGAGTTAGTTTCCCCATCTCTGTGATAGGATGCCGGGCACAAGAAATGTAGGGAAAGAAGGGTTTCCTTTGGCTCACAGTTCCAGGATGCAGTCGGTCATTGCGTCCATAGTCAGGAAGCGGAGAGACGAATGTTCTGCTCTGCTGCCTCTCTTCTTATTCCAGACCTCAGCTCATAGGATGGCATCACCGCGTTCGGGGTGGGCCTTCTCTACTCTGTTAAACCTTTCTGGAATATCCCTCATAGACACAACCAGAGATGTGTTACCATGGTGATTTGTTGTTGATTTCTTGAGACAGGGTTTCTCTGTGTAGCCCCAGCTGTCCTGATATTCGCTTTTGAACTCAGAGATCCTCCTGCCTCTGCATCCCGAGTGCTGGGACTACCCAGCTCAGCTCCACGATGATTATTTTTTTTTAAGATTGATTTATTATGTATACAGTGTTCTGCCAGCACATATGCCTGTACACCAGAAGAGGGCATCAGATCTCATTACAGATGGTTGTGAGCCACCATGTGATTGCTGGGAATTGAACTCAGGACCTCTGGAAGAACTCTTAACTTCTGAGCCATCTCTCCAGCCCCGCATGGTGATTCTTAATCCCATCAAGATCACCTTCACAGCCATGCAGTCCCTGTGTCCTGTTGCAAGTCACTTGTTGTAGCCTGAGATTTTTAACAGATTTCCATATTTCTGTCTTGAAGTCTTTCTGCAATACTTATGTGATTTTGGTTCCTTTCTTTCTTTCTTTCTTTCTTTCTTTCTTTCTTTCTTTCTTTCTTTCTTTCTTTCTTTCAGGAGTGCATTTGTTTTCTCCCAGTTTAAATTCTAGCTATAGAGCTATATTCTTTAACAGAAAGATTAGCTTATAAAATTTGTAGTTATTTGGTTAAGTAAAAAAAAAAGGAAGAAAAATGTATGGTTATTGGACTGGAGAGATGATTCGGTGGTTATGATAGCCTGCTGCTCTTGCAGAGGATTTGAGTTCAATTCCCGGCACCCGCACTGGGCAGCTTGAAGCTTCCCATATCTCCAGCCTCCAGAGGATCTGATGCCCTCTTCTGGACACCCCCATTCATGGCACGCACATAATAAAGAAAAATATATAGTTATTAAATATAAACTTCAGCTTTCATGAACTCTGACAATGGCAAACACACAGCTTAGTTAGCCTCTCTTTTCCCGAAAAGCTAATTTATCAGAGATTGTGATTGGGAAATCTCAGGTTTCACATGTATAAAAATAGAGATAATCATGGCAATTTCTCCCATCTTTCTTACTTTTGAGGAGGTGGAAAAGAGTCTAAAGAATGTGTTCTGGTTGGAAAAGATGGCTGAGAAAAGGAAGAAAAGGAATGAATAAGCTGACCAGCTGGGGTGTAGATCAGGCAGAGTCTCAGTTTCTGTCATAGCAACAAAAAGTGATGCACTGTGGTTCAGACATCAAGCTTTAAAAAAGGGGCCTGGGTGAGGAGGAGCATACCTTCAGTCCCAACACTTGGGAGGCAGAGACAGTGAGTTCTAGGATAGCCAGAGCTATATAGGGAGACCCTATCTCAAAAACAAATGAATAGGCCTGGAGAGATGGCTCAGCGATTAAGAGCACTGGCTGCTCTTCCAGAGGACCTTGAATCAATTCCTAGCACCCACATGGCAGTTCACAAATGTTTGTAACTCCAGTTACAGGGGATCCAACACCCTCACACAGACACACATGCAGGCAAGACACCAATGCACATAAAACAAGAATAAATCTTAAAAAAAAAAACATTAAAACAAACAAACCCAAATTGAAAGTAAAAGGGAAAAGATAGCAGGCAAACCCAAGCATATAGTATAATAATGAACACTTAATCACTTAATAACATAGCTTCAATATATATATACATATATATATACATATATATATATAGTAGGAGCTAAGACTGTGGCTCAGTAGTAGAAAATTGTTGAGCATATCCAAAGCCTTGGTTCCATTCCCAGTATTGAAATATAAAAAAAGAAAGAAAAGAAAAATTCTAAATTATATGTGTGTATAAATGTTTAAAGATTTACTTTTATTCATGTGTATATGTGTGCCACCTCCTTTAGATGCTTGAAGAAGCCTGAAGGGGGTGTTGTATCCCCAGGAGCTGGAATTACAGGTGGTTATGAACTGCCCTGTGTGAAGGCTGGGAACTAGACTTGGGTACAGAGAAGAGCAGCAAGTGCTCTTAACTGCTGAGCCATCTCTCCAGCTCTCTCTCTCTCTTTCTCTCTTTCTGTGTGTGTATGTGTGCACACACACACACATATACATTTGTTACCTATAAACATAATGAAAACTGATGGAATTCTAGGAAGACATAAAGGCTTCACTGTCATTTTGAAAAGTTTCAGCAGATAACTCTTAGTAATAGTAGGTCAAACAAACAAAAATACAAAGGTTGTGAACTATGTAGGTAACAAGTCTGAACTAAAGGTGGTATACAGAAATCTATGTTAACTATTAGAGAATACACATTCTTCTTCATCATAAACATAACATCTACCTATAGGTGGCCATGCAGCAAATCCAGCAAATGCAGAGGAGTGGGCATAGTGCAGACAGCTGCGTCCTCACCTAACGGGCCACAGTATCTCAGAGATGCTGTAAAATGGGAATTATAGTTTAGTGGGTTTGCAATGGACCCTGGGACTCAGCTTATTGATTGATCTTCCAGGTGCTGTATGATCCTGCTGGGTTGTACACTACACTTTCCATACCAAGGATTACAGGCAGTGTTCTTTGCTTCTGTCTTAGTCTCTGTACCCCTAGAAGTGTACCCTAAGAACAAGATCCAAGACCCACTGTGTACTTTGTTGGCGAGGGCAGCGTCAGGTGTCATTGAGACAGTGAAGTCAGACAAGAAAGCAGCCAGGAAGGGCAGACTCTCAGATAGTCTAATTTCAATGGATTGGAGAAACGGCTCAGTGGTTAAAAGCACTTGCTGTTCTTGCAGAGGACCTAGGTTTGGTTCTCAGTACTCACATGACAACTCCCAACTGTCTGTAACTTCACTTCCAGGGAATCTGACATCTTCTTCTGGCCTCTGAAGGCAGCGGGTATGTACGTGATAAATGCAAGCATTCATACATACATGTAAAATGAAAGGAATTTTTAAAAAATGAAGGGAGGAATAGGACCAACTGAGCCATCCTGTTGTTAACTCAGATGACTGAGTCATCCTGGGTTCCTACACAATGGAAGGAAGATCTATTCCCTAGACTTACCCTCTGACCTCTGTGCAGGCATAGAACAAGGGCTTACACAAAACAAACAAATAAAAATGTAATTTTTAAAAGGAAGGGTTTATTTTGGTTCATCAAAATTTAAAAGGGAGGGGAAGGCTTGGTGGCGGCAGCATCAAGGAGCAACAGGTCACAGTGCAGCCACAGTCAGGAAGCAAATAGACAGAAAGTGGACCCAGGCTGCTGATCTCTGCACGTATGGTTAAGTAACTGTGCATAGCATCCACGCATGGTTACATCACAGACTGCCTCACTATCTGACCTCACAGCCAATGCATCCAATAGGTCATTCGTGTGATAGTTGTCTGTTCTTAGCAGGGACACCCAGTCTAATGATATCCTACCCTCTTCATTTTAGAGCAGAGACTCCAAGAGTCAGAGAGTGTGGGGACGTTAACCAAATCCTTTACTCATTGCGGGTGTCTTGTCCCAGGTTCCAACAAGCTGCATCTGCGTTTTTCTATTCCTGCTTCCAACTAAGCCTCGGCCCCCCTCTGCTATAGTCCAAAACTTTATTTTCTTCACCAAAATGTATCCATTCTGGTTAATATTGGTCAAACACCTTTGTGCTAAGAGATATAATCAAAGTTAACAATTTAATGGGTATGCTTTTTTCTCAGGAGGCTGTAATGTGAACCCCCAGGGAGTGGGATGGGAGACCCCATCACAGGTGTCGGTGTTTGTGGGGAGGATGTAGGGGGAGAACGGAAGAGATCGGGTCACTTGGGATAAGCCTTCCTGAAGCATCCAAAGATCCTGCTTTTGAGCCCCTGGGGGTCACTGACGTTGCAAAGTCCCAGGCCCAGGAGGCCCTTCTCCCTCTCTTCCCCTCCCCTTCTCTCCAGGAAACTCAGCCCTCAGTGAGACAGCTCTGTTACCCAATACCTGGCCCAAAGCAGCCAACCACCCTGTGGACGGTGTCGGTGATCTCATTAGGTGAAGGGGATGAGTCAACAGGCCCACAAAGACCTTCTGGCCTGCAATCTGAGAACGGGTTTAGGAAGAACAAAGCGAAGAGGAGCAATGTAACCAAGAACTATCTCTTTATTGCTTTTGGGTTGTTTAAGGGGGTTTTAAAGGATTAAGGCTAAAGAAATGTTGACTGTAGGGAGAGGAGAGGGTGTCAGTTGAACAGAATGGAGGCCTTTGTGCTGACTAAGAGGAGCAGCACATTTAAAAGAAAATCTCCAGAGCCCAGAAGGCTCTGGGGGAGGGACTGGAAGGTAAAGCTTAGCTGGAATACCAGGTTCCAGGCCTGTGAGAGAGGTAGGGCAGAGGGAGGCCTTTGCCGGTTACAGACCGGAAGGCTGAGACTGCTGGCCTCCCGGCTCTTCTGGTCAGTCCCCTTACAAAGACCTTCTATGTATCGTTAGTGTGCGCATGTGCTAGAAGGAGCACCTTTGAAAGCCTCCGAGCCGGTGTGGCTCTCAGAAAACCACTTTGTGGAGTCGGTCAGTTCTCTCCTTCCACCTTTTCTCAGGTCCTAGCGGTTGACCTCCGGCCAGCAGCAGTTTAGTGAGTAAGTGCCTTTGCCCAGTGTGCGGTCTCACTGATACCCCTACACATTGTTGGCCAAAAGCCTGGGAGAAAATTCTCTGAAAACATCAGAATGACTGTGCCCAGACTGGGAAGTGGTGCCAACACCTGCAGAAAACTGAAGGATCGGAGTGATTCCAGCCCAGGTCTGGAGGCAAAGGTTTGCGTCACAACTACAAAGGAGGCTGAGGCAGGGGGATTGAGCACTCAAGGTCTGCCTGGGCTACTAAGTGAGTTCAAGGCCAACATAGGCAACTGAGACACTGTGTCAAAATAAAACCTAAGAAGAGGGCTGCTGATGTAGCTGGGCATGTGTGAGACCCTACATCCAGTCCCTAGTCCTGGAGGGGAAATGTGGCTATACACTGAAACAAAAAGACAATTGCAGTAACTCATATAAGACCCTACTAGGGTACATAATAGTTCTTTCCTGTTCCCTTTTCCCCTCTGGTTTTGTAATTTCTTCTGTCACTGCTGAGCCTGCATCCCTCGGACTGTATCTCATTGCAGCAGCCTGCCTCCCTCTGACTGTCTTCCTGCCTTGTTCGCCTATCATCTTATCATTTGGAGACACTTCCTCTTACAAACACTATGAGCACAATCTCCAGCACCCCCCAGTGAATGCAGGACCAGGAGGGGATTTCCAGTGAGGAGAATGTCCTTGCCAACCCCTTCGCCATCCCAGCTGCTTCACACCCACAGTCAAAGGGATAAGAACCGATAAGGGCTCTGGGCAAAAGAATGATTTATGCTTTCCTTTCAAGTGAACATCCTCAGAAAGTCCAACAATGCTTTCTATGTTTATCCTTTTCCAGATGCTATGCTACCATTCTTCTTGCAAGCCTGCCAGGTACATTTGCCTCTGTGGGGGAATCCACCATAGGGATAGAGGTGGCAGGTCTTGTTTGTGTGTCTGGGGTGTCGGGGCGGGGAGGCTTGGGGGGTGGCGGGGAGTGCCTGTCTGCATTCCCTCATCTTTAAAAGCTATACCGAGTGTAGGGGGTGTGGCTCAGTTGGTAGAGCACTTACTTTGCATGCTTGAGGCCCTGAGTTCAGTCCCCAGCATGACATAAACTAGTCATGTGGCAAAAGCCTATAAACCAGGCACCAGGGAAGTGAGGGAAAAGAAGAGCAGGAGTTCAAGGTCATAGGCTGGGATGTTGCTCAGAGGGTAGACTGCTTGCCTAGCAGGTCATGGACCCTGGCTTGAAACCCCAGTGCCACACAAACCCAGTCTGAGGGCACAGACCTGTAATCCTAGCACTAAAGGGGTAGAGGCAGGGGAATAAGAAGTTCAAGGTCAGCCTCAGCTATGTAGCAAGTTTGAGACCCTGTCTCTAAAGAAAGGGAGTGGGGGGAAGAGAAGGAAAAGGAAGAGGAGATGAGAGAGGAAAAGAAGGGAGGAAGGGGAGGAGAGAATGCATGAACTTCCTGCTGCCCAGCCCTGCTGCTAGAAACTGGAGACCACTGTGGTTAACATTCCTGATTTTGTAATTCTTCCTTATAGGACTGGGAAGAAAAACTTTCTTTCTTTTTTTTTTTTTGGTTTTTCAAGACAGGGTTTCTCTGCAGCTCTTGTAGACCAGGCTGGTCTCGAACTCATAGGAAAAACTTTCTAATGAAAGCTTATAGAGGGAGTTGAAGGTAAGTCTGAGTCCCATTCCTTTAAAGACAAGTACATTGATTTAAATCATCCATTCTTTTTAAAAAGTATTTTATTTATTTACTATTATTACTGTTGAGAAAAAGTGTGTGTGTGAGCGTGTGTGTATTTGCACTTACACATGCACATGTAGATGCCAGAGGGTTACTTTTGGGAAGAGGTTTTCTCCATCCTCTGTGAGTTTGGAGGATAGAGCTCCAGTCATTAGGCTTAACAGGAAGCTCTTTTACCCACCCCATCATGCTGGCCTAAAGCATCATGCATTGTTACCCAGGATGCACACTGGAATCACCAAAAGAAATAATTTCACATAAATATCTTTCTAGTCTAAAAAAATATGATCCTATAATTTCGAGACAGAGCTTAACTATTTTTATCTTATTTTCATTTAACTCCCATGATGATTCTTGATTGATTGGCAGTCCCACTGACATAGATCTCCCAGCTTGTATTGCCAATACAAAGCAAAATGGATGGATCTAGTTATTATCTCATTATTAAGTTCACCCGAATAACCGCAATTACCTTAGAGGATAAACCCTGACAGCCCCTGAAAGGAACTCAGGGGCTGCCCTTCTAAACACGATCTGCTCCTGGTACATGGGTGAGGTTTCAAGTTGCCACAGCCAGCGCCAAAGACAGTCTGCATCCAAACACAGACAATTTAGTTTATCTGCCACAGCAGAAGTGGGTTTTTGTTTGTTTGGTTGGTTGATAGCTTGGTTGGTTGGTTGGGTTGTTTTTTTTCTTTTAGATAGAGCCTCACCCTGGCTAGGTTTGAAATTGCTTTGCAGACTAGGCTGGCCTTGAACTCCTCCTGCCCCTGCCTCTGCATCTGCCCCTACCCCTGCCTCCTGTGTGCTGAGATGAAAGGTGAGTTCCACCACATCTGATACATATATATGTAGCATAAATAATAAAAACCTAGAGACTGATATTGGGGTTCAAGCTGAAGATCAGAAAAGCAAAGTGGCCAGCCACTGAAATGGGTGGTCCTGCCTCCGCGAATCCTCAGGCTGAGACTGAGTGAGACCTGTCTCCTCCCATCTTATATTCCTCTCTAGTGCTGGTATTAAAGGTGTGCACCACCACCGCCCGGCCTCTATGGCTGACTAGTGCAGCTGCTGGGATTAAAGGTGTGCACCTCCACCGCCCGGCCTCTATGGCTGACTAGTGCGGCTGCTGGGATTAAAGGTGTGCACCTCCACCGCCCGGCCTCTATGGCTGACTGCAGCTGCTTTGCATTCTGATCATCAGGCAAACTTTATTTATTAAAGCAGAAATAATATACCACTATATATACATATACATGCATCATACATATGCACTGTGTGTGTGTGTGTGTGTACATATATGCCATGGAGAGTGTGGAGAGGTCAAAGAACAACTTTCAGGAGCCAATTCTGGCCCTCCGCCTTGCTGAGGCAGGGCCTCTCTTGCTTCTGCTGCCACAGCGTGCTCCAGGACAGCTGTCCCACAGACTCCCAGTGATTCTTCATTCTCTGCCTCCCCGTCACCCTAGGAGGGCTGGCATCACAGATGTCTGCCACTGCATCTAGTTTTTTTCCACAGATTTCAGGGACTGGACTCAGATCATCAAGCTTGTGTGGCTAGCACTTTTATTTACTTATCTCCCTGGCTCTTACAGAAAATGTTGTAAAAGTACAAGTCATGGAAGAGGGATTAGGAATATAGCTCAGCAGCAAAGCATTTGCCTAGCATATGAAAGGTCCTGAGTTTGGTCCCAGCACATGAGGAAGAAAGGAGGAGGGAAACGACAAGGAGAGGATAAGAAGATGAAGACATCAAGGAAGAGGGGCCACCCAGTCAGTGTAAGATGTAAGCCCGCATGCTTCCTCCATGTGACAAGGACCTGGAGATGAGTAAAAAAGGCGGCAGAGGTCTATAACTGCCGTGGATGGAGCTAAGCTGAAGAGGCCTGGTCTCTAGCAGCCTGGCCATCTTAAAGAACAGGCTGCAGGTTGAGGTGGAGGTGGGGATGCTCTCAGTGCACTGTGGCTGAGACTCCCAGGAGACCATGAGATGCTGAGCCCTCGAGATGGCACCATGTATCTCCTTGTTCTGAAGCCAGCTGCAGGAAGGAAGTTGAAGAGGTGAACAGAGTCCTCATTCAGGATGGCGCATGTAGGCCTGTGTGTTGTGGAATATTAGTTTAACTATGTAAAGATGTGTTGCATTTGTTTTTTGTTTTTGTTTTGTTGTTGTTTTGAGACAGGGTTTTTCTGTAGCTTTTGGAGCCTGTCCTGGAACTCGCTCTGTAGACCAGGCTGGCCTCAAACTCACAGAGATCTGCCTGCCTCTGCTCCTGAGTGCTGGGATTAAAGGCATGCGCCACCACCACCCGGCTCTGCTGCATTTGTTTATCACACCTGATTGGTCTAATACAAAGCTGACCAGACAATAGCAAGGCAGGAGGTATAGGGGAGACTTCAGGCAGAGACAGTAAGTAGAAGGAGGAATCTAGGCTCAATAGAGACAGAGGGAGAAAAAGGAGAAAGAAAAAGAGATGCCAGGGAAATTCCAGGGGCCAAACAGACATGGAGGAGCAGGAAAGTAGGACATACAGAATAAAAGGTAAAAAAGCCCCACAGCAAAAGGTGGATGAATAAAAACAGGTTAAATTAAGTTAAGAGAGCTAGTGGACCAGCCTAAGCTAAGGCCGAGCATTCATAATTAGTAATAAGTCTCCACGCCTTTATTTGGGAGCTGGCTTGTGGGACAGAGAAAAAGTTTGGCTACACCTATGAGCTTTGCATTAGGAGAACTTTGGAGGAATGAATACTCTGGTTTGATTTTATTTTATTGTATTTATGTCGTAAGTGTTTTGTCTCCATATATGTATGTGTACTATCTGCACCCACGAAGGCCAGAAGAAGGTATCAAATCCCATAGAATTGGAGTTACAAATGGTCATGAGCTGCAATGTGGGTGCAAGGGATTGAACCCAGGTCCTGCAAAGGTGTAAGAGCAGCAGGTAGTCTTAACCACTGAGCCAACACTCTAGCCCCTTACTCCCAAATTTTCAAACAGACCTACATAGCCAAGGTTCATTTGAAAGACAAAAACCACATATAAGTAAGTCCGTAATATAAAGAACCATTAGCTACACAGGGTCCTATTAATTGGGATACCAAAAGAAGCAAAGATCAACACACTACAGGCCCAGCAACTGCAGTCAGCAGGCTACTGCTGTGGCTCAAGCACAAATCGGGAATGTTGATGGTTGATGGTGTGTGCCTGCAGTTTCAGCACTTGCGGAGGTGGGTGCAGGAGGACCAGAAGCTCAAGGTTATACTCAGCTAGTGAATTTGAGTTTTGCTTGGGCTACACAAGGTCCTGTTTCGAAAAGGGAGGAATAGGAAGCTGGCCAAATGGCTTAGCCATCAAGTGGAACCACCTGAATTCCATTCCCAGGACTCACTTAGTAGACGAGAACTGTCTCCCGCAAGTTCCCCCCTCTCCCGCTATCACAAAACCAGCATAAGCAAATAAATGTATAAAAAATTTAAAAACAAAGCAATGTGACAGAATTTGATGTTGGAAATTACCTCAAAAGCAGTTTGCAGGGGCTGAGTGGTAGCTCATGAGTTAAAAGCACTACCTACTTTTCCAGAGGACCAAGGTTCTATTCTCAGCACACACCTATATGCCTCATCATAGTGAGACAATTGTCTGTAACTCCAGTTCCAAACAGTCCACGCCCTCTTCTGGCCTCTGAGGGTACTACATAAATGTGGTACACAGGCATACATGCAGGCAAAACACTCATGTACATAAACACAAAAAAAGATAAATCTTTTTTTAAAAGCAATTTGCATAAAAGACTGACTTTCCCGTATAACCTTTTTCTTTCATTAGTCTTTAACACTTTTAGTCTCATCTGGGTATGGTGGAGCAAGCATGTCTGTAATCCCAGTACTTGGAAAGGAGAAGCAAGAAGCTCTTGAGTTTGAGGCCAACCTAGACTACAAGTTAAAAGACTGTCTCAAAAAAACAAAAGACTTAATATTTTTTATCTACTACTTGGCTAGCAAGTCCAAATAGCATATTCAAATGTAGTCGATATTATCTGTAAACGCAGAAAAAGCCCACAGAGCACTGGCCTCTTTTGTGGAGTAGAACTTAGAACAGTACCTGTGTGTGCTGAAGCCACTGGATTCGGTGCCAGCCCTCAACTTTCATGAGCTTTGTTTCCTAGCCCCCCAATTTGGATATTACTAACTCATCCAAATGCGTGATGATCAGCATACCCTAACTATTGTAGGTCAATGCCAGGAAATCAAGGGGACTCAGACCCCTTCTGTCTATATTATGGCAGACATTAGAGACCTGCTGGATCCCCGAGGCAGGATCATGAAGGTGTGCTGTTGACCTTGTCAGGTGCAGGCAAACTGCTGCTTCTGGTCCTTATAAGTTGGTATGGAGGGGGAAATGTTTGCTGCGTCAGTAGCTACATACTGGATGTTAGGAACTCCACAATCACACCTTTGTACTCATGGGTATGGGTTCTAGGATCCCACATGGATATCAAAATCATTGATACTCAAGTTCCTTGTGCAAAGTGGTACACTAATTGCACATAACTTACATACCACCTCCCCCTCTACTTTAGATCATCTTTATGTTACTTCTAGTAAGTGGTATACAGATAGTTTTTATGCTGTATTGATTATGGGGTGAAAATGAGAAGAAAAAGGCTATGCATGTTCAGAACAGTGCAAACATTCTAGACCTACCTGTATAATTTTTTATTTACATTTAAGGGGGCACAGACATATGCCATGGTATTGCGTGGAAGTCAGGAAGTCAGAGAAAGCTGAGGAAGCTGGTTCTCTCCTTCCACCATATGGATCCTGGGCATTGAACTCAAGCCCTTGGGCTTGTGTCTTTCTCCCCGAGACACTTTGATGGCCATTAATTACATTTTTTTATCTGTGGTTGGTGGAATCCACAAATGGAGAACCCATTACAAGAGGTCCACTGTATCAATTGCAGAACCACAATGCAACTGGAGTCAATACTTGATAAATTTTATGGAAATGTACAGTCATTTCCCAATATTTGTCTGCCTTCTTCGTGGGAAAATGCAAAATGAAGTGGGGTTTCCCCATCCCTGCAGTTTGTCTTCAAACTCCTGCCTCTGCCTCCTGGGTGTTGGGATTAGAGGTGTGTATGGCTATTGAAGTGGTCCTCAGCGCTCATTCTCCAGGGGTGTGGTGTGCTGGCAGAGAGGGTAAATTCATTGGCTTCCATTGAGTCCTCCTTATCGCACTGGTCTTTATTCCATGGGTCACGCAGTAGTCCATTTTGGTGTTTTTAGAATTATTAAGAATGTCTGCCATTACCAGGGAACTACTCTTTTAACTAGGAATAATGGGTTGGAGAGATGGCTCAGAGGCTAAGAGCTCTTCCAGAGGTCCTGAGTTCAATTCCTGACAACCACATGGTGGCCCACAACCATCTGTAATAAAAGCTGGTGCCCTCTGCTGGCCTGCAAACATACATACAGGCAGAAACCTGAATACATAATAAATAAATCAATCTTTAAAAAAATACTGGAATTAACTAGGAATAACTACACAAGTGACCCATGCATGCTTATCAGGGGCAGCTGTGATTACAATCGACTTAAGTCTGGATGTTATCATCGGCCCTGTTCCTTTTCTTCTGTCTTTGTTTCCTCTTTCTTTTTTCCCTCTTTTTTTTTTTTTTGTTTGTTTGTTTTTCGAGACAGGGTTTCTCGGTAGCTTTGGAGCCTGTCCTGGAACTAGCTCTTGTAGACCAGGCTGGCCTCGAACTCACAAAGATCCACCTACCTCTACCTCCCGAGTGCTGGGATTAAAGGCGTGTACCACCACCGCCCGGCTCTTTTTTCCCTCTTTCTCTTTCCTTCCTTCCTTCCTCTTTTGATTTTTTTTTTTTTTTTTTTTTTTTTTTTTTTTTTTTTTTTTTTTTTTTTTTTTTTTTTGGTTTTTCGAGACAAGGTTTCTCTGTAGCTTTGGAGCCTGTCCTGGAACTCACTCTGTCACCCAGTCTGGCCTCAAACTCACAGAGATCTGCCTGCTTCTGCCTCCAGAGTGAAGGCATGCGCCACCACCGCCTGGCTTTTTTTGGTTTTTCAAGACAGGGTTTCTCTACTGTAGATTTGGAGCCTGTCCTGGAACTAGCCCTTGTAGACCAGGCTGGCCCCGAACTCACAGATATCAGCCTGCCTCTGCCTCCAGAGTGCTGGGACTGAAGGCATGCACCACCACCAGTCAGCCTCCTCTTTTGATTTATTTTTTAAAAAATTTATTTTGAAAGATTTTGAATTGGTTGGATGTGTGGTGGTTCATGCCTTTAATCCCAGCACTCGGGAGGCAAAGGCAGGTGGATCTCTGTGAATCTGAGGGCAAATGAGTCTACATAGCAAGTTCCAGGCTAACCAGGGCTACAAAGTGAAACTCTAAGGTGGAAAAGGTCTTAAATAAGACTGGGGATGTCACTCAGTAGACTGTGTCAGATTACCAAGCCCTGCATTCTATCTCCAGCACCCATAAACCTAGGCCAGCTCTAGGGAGGTGGGGGGGGGCAGGAGGGAGGGGCAGGAGGAACTTCAGTTCAAGGTTAGGGACTAGGGAAATAAATAGTTCAGGAGGTAAAGTGAGCCTTGTGTTCACTACCATCACTGAGTTTCCCCAGTATCCATGTAAAAAGCGAGGTGTGGTGATTTGCTTCTAGAATCTCAATGCTTCCTGATCCAAACAGGCAGATCCTTGGAGCTCAAAGAGTCAGTCTCACCAATTCAGCAAGCTCCATGTTCAGTAAAAGATCCTGTCTCAAAAATCAAAGAGCGAATGAGTGAAGAAGATGTCTGTATGATACCTGTCTCTTGCCTCCACACATGCAGGAACACATACCCACACTGCACACACACAAGTCAAAACTTTAAAGGTGTTGTTCGGGGCTATTCCTCAGCTACAGAGTGAGTTTGCAACCAGCCTGGGCTACTGGAGACCCTGTCTCAGAAAACAAAATAAAAGATATATACTACACTGCTCTGCAACCCAATAAATAGAAAAATGGAAATATCGTTCATTTTTGTGAACTTCACTTTCTTCATCCAAAATACGAAGAACTAGGAAGCAAGAAAATGGGATGTGAGCAAGGATCTTGCAGCGAGGGCAAAAGAGGTTTGCCTCGCCCGCGCTGTGGTCCACCCACTGTCTGGAATCCCTTCCGAAACTCCTGTTTCTAGAAAGCTTTGTTTGCCTTGGGCTTAGGGGCGGGGCAGAGGCGGGAGCCGCAGGTGCGGGGGTGGGGGTGGAGGAGCCAGGGAGACAGGAGGAAGCTTTAGGGGAACTTCTTCTACGTGCTGGCGCCGAATCTCCCCCGGTGGCCGCTCCTCCTGGAGGTCTGGGTGGAGTGCTCCTCCCCAGGGCTCTGGCTGCCAGACTCCCCTCCCCGTGCCTCGGGCCAAGCCCCCGGGAGACTACAGAGCAGAAGGAATTCAAAGGAGCCTTGTCGGGTACAGGTGTGTGCATTCCGGGCCTGACAGCCGCCTCCCCTCCACCTCTCCCGGCCGTTTGTCCGAAGGCGTTCTGCTAAAGAAAGCAGCCTTGTTTTGCGCAGTTGCCAACCCGGGCTTCCTGCCCGCTTTCCGCGCGAGCTCAAGCTGGCCAGGTCTCTGTGGCTTCAAGCCTATCGCATCCCATTGCTTCGGCTGAGCAGGGATAAACCTGTAAGAGGCAGCGGAGGGAGAGACCTCAGCCTCTGCCCCCAGATCAGGGCAGATTCCAACACAAAGTCTGCTCAAAACGCGAGCACCCCAGCCAGCGCGGGCGAACTCAGGCTTGGACCATCCTTAGGAAGAGTTCCCCATCCGGCCCCTAGGTGACAGGATTCTTCCCGAAGACCCGGCGAAGAAACACACTGGGCATATGGGCAGGGCAAGACTGGAAGACTCAAAACATCTTAGTTCATTTACAAATTGATGAATTCTCACATGAGTTTCGGGCTTAACATCTACGGAAGGCATCGCAATGGGGCAGAAAAGCCATGGTCCAAGATCAGGGTTCCGGTTTCTGCTAGTGCTAGCAGGCACTCTTTCTAGTCATTGAATTCTTAGGGCACTCTCTTCTTCCCTCTCCCTTCGTCCCTTCTCTTTTCTTTTCCCTTCCTTCCTCTGTCTTCTATAGGGGTAAAACTGCAGAAGAGGGAAATTCATAGATGCATAGGAAAGTGTCATCCTTCCCTCCTCCAAATACACTTCTCTACCTTGACTCACACAACCTAGGGAAGAAACCATGTTTTTTTTGTTGTTGTTGTTTTGTTTTGTTTTTGTTTTTTGTCCTGGAACTTGATCTGTGGTACTAGGCAGGCCTCAAACTAAACTAGGAGATCCGCTTGCCTCTGTCTCCCAGGTGCTGGAATTAAAGGCACGTGTCACCGCCGCCTGTCTGGGAAAGAAACTTTATAACCAAAGAATGAAAACATTAGTGTTCTGTGGTTACAACCCCAGTACTAAGTTTTGCTAAAGCTCAGAGAGAGGAAAATAAGTCTTCCTGGAAAGTTCAACAAGGTTTAACAAAGATAATTGGGTCCAGATGAAGGAGCAGGCTTTTGAAATATGCTAAGAAGTTATTCAAGGGAAACGTAGAACTCTAGGCTGGAAAGCATAGACTTTATTTGCAAAATATCACTGTTTCCAGGAGTGTGAATGTCCACACTAACAACACGAAGGACTCACCTGAACTATCACAACATTAGAGCTAATTAGAGCAGATTGCAAAATATACCCAAGAGGGCTGGTGATGTCCCTCCTTGGGTGGAGTGCTTACTGAACATGCACAAAGCCCTCCCTGAGTTCAATCCCCAGCGCTGCAGAAATTTCATGCAGTGGTGCATGCAGGTGAACACCAAGCCTGAACTCAGGAGGTAGGGGCAGAAGGATTGGGCCTTCAAGGTATGCAGGCACCTGAGGAATGCTGAAAGCAGGAGAAAATAGTCTTTCTGAGAAAAGAGTTTACTAATTGGTTATGCAGTACCCAATGGGCAGCCCTGAAAACACACATACAGTGACCTGCAGACTAAGCAGGTGTGTTTAGGTGTGTGCGTGTGTGAAAACATTCATACAGTGACCTGTAGACTAAGCAGGTGTGTTTAGGTGTGCGCGTGTGAAAACACACATACAGTGACCTGCAGACTAAGCAGGTGTGTTCAGGTGTGCGCGTGTGAAAACACACATACAGTGACCTGCAGACTAAGCAGGTGTGTTTAGGTGTGTGCGCGTGTGAAAACACACATACAGTGACCTGCAGACTAAGCAGGTGTGTTTAGGTGTGTGCGTGTGTGAAAACATTCATACAGTGACCTGTAGACTAAGCAGGTGTGTTTAGGTGTGCGCGTGTGAAAACACACATACAGTGACCTGCAGACTAAGCAGGTGTGTTCAGGTGTG